>CATIWR010029466.1:0-43718 GCA_949677035.1 Omphalea diandra | reverse complement strand
TAAAAACACAATCTATCTCCTGATGTGCTCAACCATAAATATATATATATATATATATATATATATATATATATATATATATATATATATATATATGAAAAGCATAAAATGATTTTCGCGATTTTACATTTTGGGTCTTATAGATTTTTTTTTTTTTTTTGGCGATAAAGTAGAGCGTGAGATTTTACTCCATTACCATACCCATTGCAAATAAATGATCTATCCCGTTGATGCCTCAATTATAAATCACTCACAAAACTCCAATTAACCCGATTGTAAGTGAAGAAGAAAATGGGTTTGTCGAGGTAGAGACAAAGGTGGTCCTACCATGAATTACTCATCTCTAGATTCCGCCATTTTCGTACAGACAATTTTCTCAAAGGTGGTGTAGTCTTGTGAGTGTTGCATCAGCTGAGGATTGTGGATTTAATGGCTTGATTAGAGAGTGCGGTGGTGAAAATGAGTTAATTTTTAACAGTAATATTGTGCTTGAACTATGTGCTAATGAGGTGAAATTTTAGGCCTCATTTTCATAGATACTGAAATTTAAAATGGTGATTCTTTTTTATATTTTCATCTACTTGATATGTATTCTTCTAGTTTAAAAGCAATAGGCAGTCTAAAGTGCAGTAGTCTACTCAATATTTTTCTGATTACATATTTCATATCCTTTTTCAGAATGATTGAAAATGAGGGATCTTGGTGCATCATAGTAAAGCAAACTAAAGCACTAACCCACGTTGCATGAAAGTTTATCTATAAATTAGATTCAGTCAATATCAAGTTATATATGTTGATCAATATAACCAAAAGATGATAATAATTGAACAATTGTACCATCATCCACGGCAAATTCTAAGCAACTTTGAGCTAGTGTGATTGCTTTCTCTCTCTTTTTAATAGCAAACTACAGGTAACTTCTGCTAATCCGCCAAATTTATTGTCAAGTTTCATAAAATTCAGTAGCAAGCAAAACCAGTAGTCTCATCATGGAATTCTCCAAAGATTCCTACACTTTCAGGTTGGACTAGTCTTATCCAAACACATTTTCTTAGACAATTACAGTGTATATAGCACTTTTGAAGCAGGGAAAAGTGAAAGTGAGTAACCAATTGAATTGGGATGAGAACTATTAATTGTTTCTGGATAATTATCTATTTTCCCTAAGTCTATTTACTAAATTTCCAGATAATTTTGCCCCATCAATATGACAATTTTAGTAAACTTCTATATGAGATTAAGGAAGGAAGAAAAGGTGAAAAAGAAAGTGCTTGTGATCTTTTGGTACCTCCATCTTCTCCATTTGCTGCATACCTGCATAAATAGCATTTGATTTTGTTTTGTCTTTCATTTGGCAAACATAAGTAAGATTTTATGTGTATTACTTGTTAAAATTGTGTTTGACAATATTTTTTTTAAAAAAAAAAATCAACAAATTAATCAAACCTAGCCCAATTATTTTCTCACCCTCAATACTACACATGCTAAATGTATGTTTGGCGTTGTCATTGCAATAGTAATTTTTAAGGAAAAATTGAAGATTTTTTGTTTTTTTTGCTAATTGATAACATATATTTTTTAAAATAAGAGTTTTAAGAGTAAAAAATTGATTGTAAGAAAACTCAAAGATTTTGCAAATAGCTGCTTAAGAAGTTATCTTTACTACTTTTGTAGATAATTAGAATCATTTCAAACCTTAGAAATATTGGAAGCTTAAGTAAATAATTATAGCTTTTCGCAATAGCCAGGCCAAAAATGCTCTAAATAATGCATGAAATTTTGGCCAGAGAGAAAAGGACAAAAGGCAACCAAAAAAGTATTTGACCATACAGATAGGATAGGCCAATTCATGGTAACACCAATTATAGTGGCAACACCATCAAACAGTAGATCATGTTATGTATCCTTTTAACTATTCTGGTCAATCCCCAATAATGTAAGAACTCTAATAAAAAAGTTCAAGACAGCAACTCTAAACCTTTGAGGATATCAGATCCTCCTTTTTTCTTTTTTCTTTTTTTTTTCCAGGTCTGCAATGGTAAGACATCCTCTCTCTCTCTCTCTCTCTCTCTCTCACACACACACACACACACACACAGCCAAAGAACATGAATTTTCTTGAAGATGTGCCCGGCAAGGGCCTACAATGCACGAGCACAAGGAACCATTACTTTTGAGTGGTAACAAAAGTTAAGCTTCTTTGTATTGAAGGACAAGTCAGGTAGCAAACTCATATGCATATCATCCTAGATTATCCTCCTCCGCCCCGGCCCCCCCCCAAAAAAAAAAAAAAAAAAAAATCCTGGCTCAATTTCAACAAGGTAGTGTTCCTAGGGCCCAGTTAGTGGCATATCCAAGTCAATGAACAAAAAAAAAAAATGGACAGAGACAGAGCGGGAGAGGTGTTTGTCAAGGAAAAGAAATACATAGTGGTTGCTAATGCAAATGGCTAAACTGGACCATTTGAAGAACAACATGAAATGTGGTAGAATGATATGGCAGAGCAAAATAAAAATGCATTCCTGGACATTATTAGAGCATGCTTGGTATAAATAAATTCGATGGATCCACACATGATGTGATTGATATGCCAAATCGTTGTACAAGAAGGTAAATTTTCCAAATAGATTCTAAATTAATAAGCTATAAAATAAATTTAAGTGAAATTGAATATACAAGCAAATGAAAATGCATAAGATATCAAATATGAAAATTCATCTACAAATGAATTTTTAATAAAATTATTTGCAGATGAAACGAATTTAATATTTTTTTGTTCAGTAATGTTAAAATTTTTGTTCCAGAATTCACTTGAACATATACTGTAAAAAGCATATTCCAACTGTCAATTCCGGTAAGTTTTTCAATGATAAGGTACAAAACTTAAGCTAGAATTTCAGTTACATAGGCTCTTATCGAGTAAAAGCAGCTGCTATCTTCTTTTGGACATGATCCACTCCAAGTCGAGGAGATATTCTAGGAAGTATTTCCTGAAAGAGCATGTTTGCGTAAATATCAGCATAACAACGCAATTCATAGATGCACACCCAACCCTAAAATTGTTCAGGACTGTGTTAGATTGGCTCCTTCTAATGATTAATCATACCTATAGATGACAAAGTTAGTTAACCACAAACTATCACCATAAGTTTCCAGTAACATTAGCGACCACATGCATTCCAATTAGGTGTTCAATAAAATGGGTTTGATTACATTGCCAACAGGCCAACAACTAAGTGCAAATTATTGGGTTCGTCACTCAAGATAATCTAGCTTGCCAAATCCCCAAAGAAAAAGTTTGAAAGCCTAAACCATACTGGCTAGAAGTCTTATTTCAAAAAGATAATGAAGTTGTTTGATATTTTATAAAGGGAATGTATTTGTCAAATGGCACATGAATCAGGATCAGACAAGAGTCCTTGTGCCCATTGATGGAATTAAGAAATACCACCAATTGTTAAAAAAAAGCAAGAAGCAAAGAATAAAAAGCACATGCATGAATCTGAAAAGTAAAGGAGATTCTTGTGCTATTGCCATATGAATAGAGGAATGAAAATGAAATGCAAGGATAAAGGTAGCAGAAATTTTTTATAATTTTTATTTGTCCATGTGAAGAACAGAAAAATGGTAATGCTAATCAACTTAAATGAAGGTCTGATATCTGATTGATTGGTTAAAGATCAGATACATAGGTGAAAACCAGTATCCAAACAACTTATGTTTTGCCAGGACAACATAATCAATATAGAACACCCATGGCCAATCAAAAGGGCCAAATGCATAGCTTACCACCCAAACTTTTTGCGATTAGTCACTTTAACACTTCATCTTTAATTATAATCTATTGAATACTTAACTTTTTATTTTTAACCTATTGAACATTAATCTGCCAAATAAAATTATGTGAGTTTCACACGCCTATTCTAAAAATTTTATCTTTCAATTTGACAAAAACACTCTCATCTATCCTCATGCATTTTCAATAAATAGCACCAACACAAATCTTTATCCTAGAAAACACTTCTTCCGGCCTTGTCTCAAAGTCAGATCTAGAAAGGATCAATATCTTTTTCTTTTGGGTCTCGATCTTCTCCTACTCTAAACTTCAAGAAGCCACTAATCATTTTGCTCCAGAAAATGAATTCCGAGATGAACGTTATAAAACTGTATACTATGGTAAGAAGACTAATATGTTGTCTTTCTTTTAACAAAAAATAAAAATGTAAATCAAAATGAATATATAGCAATTTATTGAATGAACTATGAATTCTATAATCAATCTTAACCAAGCAAACTTCCATATGGGTGTGAAGTTGCAATCAAACGCCTATATGAATGCAACTATAAGGAGGTCCAACAATTCGTCAATGAAATAGAATCCTTATATGCCTGCGCCATACAAATCTTGTGTCCGTTTATGGGTGGACTTCTCAACTCAGCCACGAGCTTCTCCTTATCTATGAGTACATTCCCAATGGAACCGTTGTTGATCATCTACATGGTGACCTAGCCAATTCTGGTCTGCTCACTTGGCCTATCCGGATGAGGATTGCCATCCAAACAACAAGTGCTTTGGTTTACATTCATGCTTCTGATGTCATTCATTGAAATGTCAAGACCAACAACATTCTACTTGACAATAATTTCAGTGTCAATCAAATTCACTGTCGATGCATCTCCAGTTTGCTCTAAAACCACTGTCAAATCCTCAATCGACGCCTTTACATTCTAATTAAACTCTTCCTCTACTCGATTAACATCCTTAACAATCAAAACACATTCATTGACTGACTAGATCTGAAACCTACATCTTCTAATAGAGTAATAAACAAATGAACTGATAACTAAAATTCATCAATAATGGGTACTTGATGAACTGAGGCAGAGAGGAGTAGGGTTTTGACATAAAAAACCTAGATATGACTGGAGAAGTCGAAAGTTGTGATAAGGGAGGCATCAAAGCCAAAGGAGGATGAGAAGGAGACAAAGTCAGAAAAGGAGATGGAGGAAGTGGGAGAGACGTTGAGAGAGGAGAAGTAAGCAATGGATATGGAGGTGGTGGCAGCACTGAATAGAGGGAGATTGAAGAGATTGAGGAGATTTGATTTCTTTGAAATAGAATAGTAAAAGATAAAAAGAAAATAAGAAATAATGAGGGTATTTTAGTCCAATTAACATATAAATTTATTACTCACTTGCTTTAGCGCGTGTGATTTACACACCTATTTGCTTACATCCGCAATTTGTGTTTATTAATAAAACTACAATAGTTTAATTAGTCAAAAATAAAATTTTAAGTATTCAATAGATTATAATTAAAAATAAAGTATTAGAGTCACCAATAGCGAAAAATTGAGGGAGTAATTAAAAATAAAATTTTAAATATTCAATATATTATAATTAAAAGTAAAGTATTAAAGTGATCAATCGTGAAAAGTTCAGGGAGTAACTTATGCATTCGACCCTGCAGATTTAGATCAGGGACAACATGAAAGATGCACGGGTGGCAACGTAGTCATTAGTGACTTGCTTACAGATCATACTCTTATTTTTAGCAATTTACTGAATTGTGCCTAAGTCCTGTTTGTCCCACATTTTCTATTAACAACCATTTTGATCTGGGACATCAAGCAAAATATGGACAGATCTGACTTAAAATGGATGTTTGCGGATGAGGTACAATTACTAGCTAGCCTCATTAATGAGTTTTAGGACTCAATCCCATTAAAAAAGCTGGCACTGAATCACTCTGTACGAATTGAATGGCCTCACGCGATTCCAAAGAGCCAAAACCAGTGAGTTCCGCATGGTGATACAGAAATTAGCGACCGTTTTGATAAACAGCTCCTTTCATCTAAGTCACTTCACAATTTCCATGATATGGCAACACTCCTTTCTACCTCTCATTTGATTGAGGTAAGAATTATAAGTAGTTTGAGTAGATCTTAGACCTTCATGTAATCCAGGCAAAAAACCTCAAAGGACGTCAAATGAATTCAGATAGAAGGCCAATGAACTTGCAGCCTGACCTTTGTTTTTGGTTCTCAACATTCATTCAGGTAGAGACTAAATCCAGAAAGTAAGGATTCTAAGATATTCTCTGAAATTAGTCTGCTTTACTATTGTTTGAACAGGTTCATATACAAGTAAGTCCTTGATTCCCTGAAGAACATGAACTCCAGGTTTCTTATACTTTAATGATTTAAACTCTCATAGGCCCAAATGTGATATAGGCCCAACCCATCATGGAGAAATAATAAGCTCATTGCTGACAATTCCGCTAGAGCAGCACCAACTTTGATAATTTTTTTTTTATTTTTTTTGGGTATATCAGAAACTTTAAAGAGGAAAGAGTTGTCAAGGATTGAGCCCTGATCTCCTGCTATGAAATCTCTACATTATCCGGGCAAAAACAAAACTATAGAACCTTATAAAACTAAGCAAATCCTTATCCTAATAAACCATTGGCATAAAATGGCTGCTTGAAACCCAAATCATATAACTTTTACACCAGAAAATTGATCTTCAATTCATCCTGTATCAACCCAGGAATGTTATTAAATTATTTAAAACCAACTCCATGCCATCTACAACCAAAATGAGCTACTTAAATTCAGGCTGCTTCAAACTGTCACTTACAAGCTTATCGTATTGAAAGTAGAGATTACATGTAACTCAGTTTCAATCTCTTCATCCATCCTGCATCACGGTTTTAGTAAATCATACAGCAATTTCACATATCCGCTAATTTCAGTAAGAATCAAGCCATCCCCATGAAATCTTTGCATTCCAGCTACTTTCAGTAAGAATCAAGCCATCCGCATGAAATTTTCACTCTTTCAATTGAGTGACAGAACCCTTAAAGTTCCCAAAATTTGCTGTGTTTCATAAACTCTACAAATCAAATATATTAATGAGCATAACTCATCTTCACCTCTTCATCTCACTCTAGTGATGAACAAAATAAGGAAATACTACTGCAGATGCAGTCATTCTTGGGGTGTATTAAGAAATTCAAAAGATTGTAGGTCCTTTTATGAACTACAAATTGTTGCTGTACCAAAAGCTCGGTTGGCACACCTTTGGGGATGCGAACACTGGTCACAACAAAAGTTCCAAAATGGCCCTTTTTGAATTGAAAAAAAAAAACAGCCTGTAGTGTACAATTAGCCAGCCTTGCGGCAGCAAAAGGATCAGACATCCCCCATGCTATGGCTCCCTGCGGTCCAAACCCGGTGCCGCATTAGGGTAGGGGGCTAGGGTTTTCCCTCCTCTTTTGGTCGCCTCCACATCCAAAAGCACTCTGCCGTACTCGGCCCACAAGGTGGCCCTCAAAGTGGTCCAATTCTTGTGTTTAATGTGAAGCTTGACTTAGGCAAAGCAACTGGGAGACCGATCCTAGAAGAGCAATCCGGATGAGTGCCAAAAAGGGTAAAGAGTAACCTCATCGATCGATTTAAATGTCACACCCCTAATAAATGTCTCCTAGCCACAACCATTTTGTTAGGGGTATGACATCTGATTTTTTACTTTTAAATTTCCATAAGCAGCAAAGGAGGAAAAAATATATATATTAACTGACGATTACTTAGAAACTGAGACAAAGTAATGTTGCATTCCAGTGTTGAAGAGTTGTAAATATAAATTTATAATCAGTGTATTCCTAAGCAACATAAATAATATAAACTTTTAATGTATTCACAATTTGTGGTCAAACCAACATTGCGAGCTCTCATATAGTTTAAGCAATTAGGAGGACAAGCAAACTGCAAAACGAATGGCTTTACTGTTTTTTTTTTTTTTTTTTTTTTAAATTTGGATAACAGGGAAAAGAGAGGGAAGCAGTAGAATACAGGAGAGAAGAAGCAATGTAGATTTCTAGCATTCGATATGTTGAAAACATAGCTAACTAGAAGTTATAAAAACAATAGCCAATGAGATCTCCAAGGCAAAGATTGGGACAACAAACAAAACAACAACACGACTCTTGATTAGTTTATTCATCTCACTGATAAAACCAGTCATTAAGAATTGACTTCCTTTGTTGGTTAAATTGGCTTTACCGCATTCCAACTTGTAAACTCATAGCCCTGGAGATGAATCCAGTAGGACTAAACCAAAGGTTCATTGGTTCATTTTGACATTTCTAGAAAACCATTAATTACATAGAACAGATGTCCAAAAACCAGCTGACAGAGTACCATATCTGCTCCAAAACCATTAATTACATAGGCAGCAAGTTTTATTTTTCATTCTGCTCCAAAATGAATGTTATGACATAGTCATATTCATAGAAATCATCAAGAACAAGAGTCTCAAAGGAACATAAAAGCAGCAACTGAACTTAACCATATTATCATCACAGAAACCAACAGCAAAAGATTAAAGAAAAAGAAAAGCAACACTAACCTCAGTGCCATCAGAGAGCACTTTAGCCAACACAGGTATCTCAAACTGGTAAGACCTTTCCCACTCAGAATTGGTAGTGATATCCCTCACCTGCAAAACGACGTCGTGGATGGAATTGGGGCCGGATGACGGAAGCAAGAAAGCAGCTTGAAGCTTCTCTTTGAGACCATCACACAAACAACACCCAGGCTTTGAGTATAGCACCAATTTTCTTGCTTTTGACAGCAAAGAAGAAAAAGAAGATGAAGCTAAAGGGATAAAAAGGGAAGTGGGTTTTTGTGATTTTAGTAATGATGATATTGACGATGGCCTCACTGCTACTGCGGCCATTGATGCAAACGCCATAATCCTTCAATTTCTTCTCTTCACTAATTTACAGACTTCGGATTTTTGAGTTTTGAACAGTCTCACGTGATTAGGCCCATTAAGCAAATATTGGGTGAGAATTGTATTTGTACGCAAATTATACAAATTATACAGTGGACACGTGCAACTAGAGATGTCCATCCGTCAATTTGCTCGATTTCAGTTCGGTTAATATAACAATTGAATTAATCAAATTATTTTTTATATGAAACTGAACTAAATCAAATATATATATAATCCGAACAAAGTCAAATTCAATTATTTTAATTTGATTTGATTTGACATATCGATTTGGATTTTTAAGCCTAATTGAGCTAAAGTTTGACTTTATTTGATATATTTGTAAATATATGGGATGACCCAACCAATGGACACTCCTAAACCAAGCAAATAGATGAGAAAGCTTTGCTAATCTATGAGCTATGTCATTTAACACAAAACAACCGAATAAAAAGTCACATAAAACTTAAAAATCAAATAAAAATTTATAGAAACAAATCATATAGCCGCAAATTTTTAAAGAAAAAAATTACAAGTTCCACATAAAAATTTAAAAAATCTAAATATTACAAATTCTACACAAATTATCTAAAAAATTGAAATATTGAGCAAGTGAGAAGTTTTGGCTAATAAATAAAATCTGTTATTTGTCTTTGTTCGTTGAACCTACATAATTAATTTGAAACCAAATTCAATAGTGGAATTAAGAAAATTTCAAATACAGAAAAAAAAAACTTTGATAACACTCAATTGAAGCCGATAGTTATATATTACTTTTTGAATATTTTCCTTACAAAGTTAATCACTTAAGCCAAACAACTTAATCACTTAAACCAAACAACTCACCACCAATCACAAGAAGTTTATATATATTATATTGCCAAAACACTCAATTCAATGAAAGAGTATAGAAATCAAGCCATGCAATTCAAAATTTTTAGAATACTAACACCCTCCAATTCACATACATATTACACAGGAAAAATTAAAATTGATATTGAGCTAAGTACTTAACTTTCAAAAACTTCGTTTAATTGCTTTCCTTCTCTTGTTTTCAACTTAAGCTCTTGTAGATGAAGGATTTGACGATAATAGAAGGAAATAAGGGTAGAAAAAGAGAAGAAAATTTGAAGAGATTTATTAGACTGAGGGATGGCTATAAGGATTAAAGGCTGGTGACTGATGGTGATGAAGAAAACAAGGAGAGCAAGAAGAGGTACAAGAGAAAATAGAGAAAATCTAAGAGAAAAAGTTGGATGTGTGGCGTGAATGAAGGCAGAAGTGAGGAATGGATGGGTAGGGTTTCTTATTTTTATTCAAGGGTTAAAACAGCTAGTATGTTATAGTTAAACTAATTCGGTTGGTTTGATTTTTTAAATTTTTACCAAAAAATGAATCGAATAGATTTAATAAAAAATTATATAATCAAAATTGAACTGAACCAAAATTTTAAAAAGTTGAACCAAATTTTCAAATTGAATTAGTTCGGTTTAATTTTTCAATCCAAACCAAACAATAGACACCCCTACTGCAATGGACGAAAAAAAAAAGTGCACTTTTCTTTTTTTTTACTGTTTCATTTTTTTACAAATGAATTTTTTGTGTGTTTTTATATATTATATATAATTACATTAATACAATAAATAATTATATTATATAATATTATTTAATTACATTATATTATTATAATTACATAATTTATATTATTATATATAATTTATATTAATATATAATTTATAATTATAACAATATTTTAATAAATATTTTTATCATAAATATTATTACTACTCTAAGTCTATTGTATTTTGATTGAAGTATATTGTTCAAATATCTAGATATAATTATGTTATGTTGCAGGTACATTAATTAGGTACATTTATATTGTGATACAAATACATTAATATAGAAAGATAGGTACATTAATTTGAAAGCGCAACACATAGCGTTTGATATAAAAGTATATTAATATTATAGAAGAGATACACTAACTTTGTACTATAAGTATATTGGTATTGTAGTCTATGTATATTATATTTTTTATTTTTCAGTGTATTGTTATCACTCTATGTATATTTTTTTTATTAAAAGTACACCGTTATTATTTTATATGTATATTAATATTATACTATAGGTACATCATTTTTTATTTTATGTACATTTATTATTTACTATAGGTCCATTGTTTTTATTGAAGGTATATTGTTGTTGATTTATAAATATATTTATTTTGATTTCGATATTTATCTTAATTTTTTAAATTATTAGTGCATTTATTTTTAAAAAATTGAACGTATTTAATTTTAGTATAAAAATAAAATTTATAACATTTAATTTAAATTAAATTAAATTAAATATTAATAGAAAATTTGAATTTAATTAATTAAATATTGCGTCTATTATCTTAATTACAATAATAAAGAGAAAAAATAATAAAAAAAGAGAGAAAAAAAGAGATTTAAAGTGTGGAAGTTGTAAAAGAAATGTTCTATACATAGATGTGTTGAACGCGTTGAAGTACACACGTGATTGGGGTTGGATTTTAAATAAAATGGTGAGTTTTGATTAGAGGGCGGGATGTATAGTAGTCATAGATCCAGGATATACATTTTTCAAATTTTCTCTTTACATTAAAATTTAATAAATTATATTATTTTATATACTCTATATAAATTATTTTTTTATCTTATGTATGTACAACTTTTTATATTATTAAAACTGATCATACTCTATAAATTAACTAAAACTTATAAATAATTCTTTTGTATTATTAAAACTTATCACACTATAAATTTTTCTTATTAAAACTTATCATATTAACTAAAGAAAATATTTGCATTTTAGGTATTAAAAAATCAAATCGCATCAATATCCTTTATTGCATATAATTGATATAAATATTGAGATGATTGTACTCAAAGATAAAAAGTTTCATATGTTGATCGTATTAAAATATTTGAATCACTATTTTAATAATGAAAATATTACCATGCTCGAAATAGTTAATTTAGATGACACATGATATTTAATTAACGATATTTGAATATTTTTATAAAATATAAGATTTTTTGAAAATTATGGATGTTATTATAAAGTACTTGTCTCAAATTAATGACTTGTTTTGATATAAAATATTTAAAAATTACGGTGAAAATGTTAAAGTGGGATGTGTAATTGAAAATGAAAAAAATTGTAAAAATTTAAAGGATAGAAAAGGAAAAGAGAGAAATTATGAAACAAAATTTTTAAATAAGAAAAAGTTATAAAAAAAAGTGTAAAAAAAATAGAAAATAAAAAATTGTAAATAAAATTTTTCATATTTTATTCTTAATCGAAGCCCAATTAATTGGGCCCAATAACTATCGAAAGAAATAGTTAAGTGTTACAATAATTTTATATGATAATTGCAAACAATTATTTAATATATTATTTAAATATATTTTAAAATATTTATATAAAATATATAATTAAGTAAATAAAATTTATTTTTAAAATAAATAATATAAAAAATTATTTTTTAACTTTATATTCATTTATAATTAATTTTAATTAGAGAGTTTAATATATAAATGTTAACCATTTATGTATTAATGAGTTAGTCTAACAATTGTCTAATTTTTATCCAAAATAAACAGTTAATTTATAAATAACCTACCCATCTAAAATTGAATATGAAATAAAAATTAATTACATAGAGATTGATTTCTTTTAAAAATAACTTAAAAAGGGATCTAGTTTAATTCTCTATATAGATATTTATTTTATAGCCCAATGTCTAGGAATTAAGAGTTTAATATCTAAAATCCAAGAAGAAATTCATTACTATAATTTTATATTTTTGGTTGTCTAATTTAATACATTTTTGTCCAATTTCATTAAGTACAAAAACAAATTTTCCACCATAAAAACAATTAGACAGCAATATTTCCACAAATCTATTTCAATGTGTTCATCTCCTCCCAAACCCCAATCTTTTTCTTTCCACCCATTTTTCTTTTAATCTCTCTCCCTTCATATATCAACTATGGGACTTCATTTGCAATTTGATTTTTATCCAAATTTGTTAAAATTCCTATGCCCAAACATAGCATAAATAAATTACATTTATTTTTCGATTGCTTATGAGGGGGAAAAAATAGAAGAAGAAGCAGCAGCAGCACGGACCCAAGAACTAAAAATTGAAGTCTTATTTCCCAGTATTCTGATGACCACCAAGATGTCATACATTTTAGATGAATGGCAAACGCATAGTATGATTTAGATGAGTTTCTTCTTTTGGAAGTAATGCTTCAAGTGCCACAGATGCAAAGCTGAAACCTTAATGCAAACACCAAGTGACATGATACTAAACCACGCTACTCTGGCATTAGTTCTCTGGGTACTTTCCTCATCTTATCTCTGCTTCAAGGCAGTAAAAATGAAGAAACATTAGTTGTAAATTCAACTGCACGCATCTAAAGAATTTTCAAGATAACTTGCACCAGTGTTTCTACTTTCTAGAGTTCTATTCTTACATTTTTACAAAATCTAGACTCCATTTACGTACTGCTATTCGACATATTAACACATCACTGACTCCTACTTCAAGAACCTATATCAAAGACTAAGAGCAATTCAACTTTTTACCACATATGTCAATGATAATTACAGAAGTAAAAACTGTCAGATGAGATGAAGCTATTTTTATGCTGCTTCACTCAAATTACCAACTTCATTATATGTGGACAATCACAGTCTAATCTGGACTCTCCTTCACACACACACACCATAGTCCCCTTTAAGAAAAGCAGATAAAAAATATGATCATAGTTACAAAAAAAAGTAAAGGATCAATGGGATATCTTGAGCTATAGATCACAAACAGAGAGGCATACCTGTCCTTGAGATTGATTAGATTATCATGAATGGCTTGCAATGCTCTTTCAAGTCTCCTTAGGTCAAGTTCAACACCCTACACATGGTTTAAAACCATCTCCATAATCAGATAAAAATGAGAAAGAGGCAATGCATGAAAAACTTGAATCCCATATGAAAATGCAGGCTAGTAGAGCATGTTAAGGAACTTGCCCTGATCATTTCATTTCCTGACCACTAATCCCAGTCCTTCCCAGCCATTACAATTCTCCAGTCTAGGCTCAAAACTATAGCTCCTGCTTGTTGCTGATCGGTATCCACCAAGGAACATGCCATACAGTTGCCAGCCTCTGAGATCGTAAATGCAAACTGACCATGCGGGAAGATTGTTTCCATATGGAGATGTTACGTAAAAGAAAAGACATGAAGTCATAAGTTACACATGAAAACATTCTATCTTCTGACCATTTGTTATTATCACTTATTCTTGTAGCAAAGGCCGACTCTTCACAATATTGAAGAATAAAGAAAGATAAATCTTATGCTACACCATATATGGAACCCTGCTACATTTAGGGACATTTGTTGTTCGTTTGTATCTATCAAAATCTCATTGCTTTGCTCCACCTCTTAAAAGAACTATAATTTCACTGCACAGCATGGGGTTCTTCTTCGTCTCCCTCCTGTAGGCAGCAAGCGGCAGTCTATTTCACCATCTTAGTAATCATGGGTTCACAGCCATCTCCTCTGACCTGCATTTTTCATCCAGAGACCCAACACCGCCACCAATCGGACCAATCAACCACCAACTCTCACTCAATGCAACAACATCTCTAAGGAGATCAGGGTTCAACATTATAGCTACCCTTCTCATAATCTCCCCTGAAATCCTCCTTTCATCTCCCAATTCAACCATCTTCACCATTAAAGACGCTGCCCTCACTAATGTTTCTTTCCCTACATGGTTCTTGAAAGAACTTCTCTAATACCATACACGTCCTCTGCATGTTCAATGGATGATCTCTTAAAGAAGCCTCAGGGTAGCTACTTCCCCACCCTTATTCATCCAAGAATGTTGTTATTACAATGGTTGATACCAAAGAAAGATTTGTAGCGATTGTGTTGGTGGTCGCACCCTGACATTTGTCTTGATGGACGTATCGCAATTCACGGCATTCTCGGACCTTTTCCTTTAGTGGATTCTCAAGATTTTGACAGCAACTGGGGTTGTATACCCCAATCTGTTATGCCAATTCCAGCATAGTTTGGGATCTTGGTAACACCAACAACATGGTTGAATGCTCCAGGATAGTCCGTTTGCTGTAATAGGTTTGTGTCATTAGCAATTGAATTGAACTATGTTCTTGATGACATTCTTATAGATTATGGGGACTTGAATTCCATAACAATCTTCACTCCTTCGGAGGTTTCACCAAGCCTTAATGAGATTGTGAGGTTTCACATTATTCCCCGAAGGATTACACGTATAGAACTTGCTTCAATATGCAATAAAGCATTGCTAAGGACACTGCTTCAAAATCAAGGAGGGTAGGCAATTCTATCACCAATAATCTCCACATGAACAAATTCCATCCCTGAAATGATGAAAACGATTTGCATCTCTGACAACTATCTCCCTATTCACTAGTTTTGAAATAACCTTGGTTGCTGCATGACAGTTTACGCATGCCCGAAGATTCTTTGTTATCCTTAGTGTAGTTCCTGGAGGAGTACTGATAAGTCCATAAGCTATTGCTAGCCTCTCACTGTGATTACAAAGTGTCTCCTCAGTTTCTTCATCATTCAAATCATGCAGAACAGATTCCTTGTGAGGTAAAAATCCAGCTGCCTTTAACCTTCTGTCTAAATTTTCCATTTCTTCAAAAATCTCATTGGATCTTGGATGTGACTTATCTCCAAATTGAAATCTATGAAGCTTTCCATTGATCTCAATCACACTATGGCCCATGTCCTTACTCAATCCTTTCTCCCTCATTAATGCCCGTACCCTTGCCACACGGTCCCACAAGTGAGCTGAAGCATAAAGATTTGAGAGCTGAACATAATGCCCTGTGTTATATGGATCTAATGAGAAAAGTTGCTCAGCAGCATGCTCTCCTAGTGAGACATGTCGATGGATCTTACATGCACTCAGAAGAGCTCCCCATACACTTACACCAGGTTCAATTGGCATGTTTCTGATAAAATTACAGGCTTGATCTAAATACCCTTTACGCCCAAGAAGATCAACCACACAGGCATAATGCTGGTGGCGTGGTTCAATCCCATATTGTTTCATCTGGTGGAAAAGTTGCCACCCTTCTTCTACCAGACCTGAATTTTTGCATGCTGTGAGGAGCCCAACATAGGTGACATCATTTGGGCAAAGCCCAGCTTGCCTCATTGAACCAAAAAGATCAATGGATTCTTGGCCACGACCATGCAAACCATATCCCATAATAATTGCACTCCAGATAACAACATCTTTATACGGTACACTATCAAAAACAAGACGAGCCAAATCAACACTACCACATTTTGCAAACATATCAATGAGGGCAGAGTTCACGAAAGCATCATTCCTAAATTCAGTCCTACTGACATAGTGACTTATCCATCTTGCTAATTCAAGAGAACCCATTTGAGCACAAGCCAAGATGGCAGACGTCACAGTAATAGAATCTGGCCTAAAGTTCCTAGTTATCATTTGCTGAAAGAGCTCCAAAGCTTCCTCTGCATACCCATTTTTTGCATAACCAGAAATCATTGCATTCCACAAGATCAAATTCGGGATCTCCACCTGATCAAAAAACAATCTAGCAAACTGAACTAGCCCACATTTTGCATACATGGCAGTAAGTGAGATGAGCAAATCTGTCTCAAATTCAAGACCCATTTTAATAATACAACAGTGAATAGATTTGCCATGTTCCAAGTTCTCTACATCAGTATATGCCTTTATAACACTCACAAGAGTAATCCAATCAGGTTTCAAATTAATTTTCCTCATTTGGCTGAAAATTCTTAAAGCTTCAATAGGCTGTCCATTCTGTACATGCCCAGAAATCATAGAAGTCCACGAAACAATTGTTCTATCACTTAATCTATCAAACACAAGATGAGCTAGTGAAATCTGACCACATTTGGCATAAAATGCGACAAGGGCATTCTGCACAAACACGCGGGCCTCAAACCCATACCTAAAAACCTGCCCATGTATCCGCCTACCCATATCAAGCACCAGCAATTCACTGCAAGCTTTGAGGACAAGAGGGAAAGTGAAAGCATCAGGACTCACCCATGCTATTTGCATTCTGGCGTATATTTCAAGAACATCAGGAAACAGATGGTGCCTCGAGCAACACCTAATAATCGCATTCCATAAAAACACATCTGGGTTAGGAAAATAATCAAACACATTACGTGCATAATGAATTTCTCCAAGATTCCCACCACAATTAACTAATTTAGTAATGAGGAAACCACTATACTGCAATCGAGATACGAGCAATTGGGCATGGATTTGATGTAACTGGCTTTTGTGCACTGAATTATCTAAGAGAGACGCGTAGAAGAATGTGTCAGGATCGAGGCAAGCCAATGAAGAACAATAGCTTGTCAGAAATTTAAATACAATAAAACGACGTCGTAAGAGTACTGAATTGGTGAAGAATTTCACGTACCCAGTCCTCATTTGCCCTGCCCTGCAGTAACCAAAAATCAAAACAAATTTTCCCAAATATAAAGCAGGAAAGCAGCTTGAAGCTTCTCTTTGAAGCCATCAAACAAACAGCATCCAGGCTTTTGAGTATAGCACCAATTTTCTTGCTTTCATTGGCGAATAATAAGAAGAAAATGACGATAATGAAGCGAAAGGGATGAAAAGGGAAGTGGGTTTTTGTCTTGTTAGTAATAATGATGCTATTGAGGATGGCCTCACTTCTGCTGCGGCCGTTGATGCAAACGCCATAATCGATAATCCTTCAATTTCTTTATTTGATCATCTTCAGGTTTTTTATTTTTGAGCTTTGAAAGAACTCGTAGTCAGGCCCATTAAGCAACTGTATTTACGAGAATTATATTCAAAACCCCTAATTCTCTTTTTTTTTACACTTATAGTAAATTTTGATAAATTATATTATTTATATATTATAAATAAATTATATTTTTACTCTTATTATTTATATATAATTCTTTTATATTATTAAAGTTTATTACTAAAGTGAGTACAGTTCGATCCAATTTAGAGATTTGAAAATTTTTCGAATCGAATTCAAATTTCGAGAATTTCAAAAATAGAGAATTAGTATTATCTAAAAATTTTAATCTTTCAATTCAATGTCTTATAAATTCAAGATGGTTCAGTTTGGTTATTTAGTTCTTTCTGATGGTTAGGTTTAATTCGATGTCAGTTTGGATATTTAGTTATTTTAATTTATTAAAATTAAACTTTACATTTTTTTTATCTTTATAAACCAAAATAAATAAAATTTATATTTTCTATTTTTAATCATATAAGAACTAAAATAAATAAGTGATAAATTATTAAATTGTAATTAATAACTTACACATTAATCTTGTGCTCACTCTTACTTATCACGCTCTATAAATTAACAAAAGTTTATATACAATTCTTTTATATTATTAAAATTTAACATGCTTTATAAATTTTTTTATTAAATCTTATTATACTCTATAAATTAACTAAATAAAATAGTTTTTTTAGGTATATAAATTTGAGAATCTCTGAGTCCTATGCTCACCTCTACTTATCGCGCTCTATAAATTAACTAAAGTTTATATACAACCCTTTTATATTATTAAAATTTATCAAAATTTATAATTTTTTTATTAAAACTTATTATACTCTATAAATTAACTAAATAAAATGTTTTTATTTTAGGTATTAATGAATCTAATTGCACCAATATCTTCTATTGCATGCAATTGGCACAAATATATAAGTGTGCTCAAAAATGAAATGTATCATATATTGATCGTATTAAAGTATTTGGATCTTTATATCTTAACGATATAAATGTTGTCATATAAAAAATAATCAATTTAGACGGCACATGATATTTAACTAATTATATTTGAATGCTTTTATAAAATATAAGATTTTTTTTTAAATCATAGATGTTACTATAAGGTATTTATTTCAAATTAATGGTTTGTATTGATATAAAATATTTGGAGGTTATGGTAAAAGTGAAATAAGAGGATTTTAAGGTGAAAAAAATTTATAATTAGAAAAGGAGATTGTAAAAATTAAAAAGGTAGAAAAGGAAAAAAATGGGTTGTGAAAAAAATTAAATAAGGAGAGATTGTAAAAAAAAAAAAAAATAGAGAGAGAGAGTGTAAAGAGAAAATAAGATGTTATAAATAAATTTTCCTTATATTTATCTTGTTATGTTCAGTCACCTGAAAACAGACAAAAAAATAAAAAAATTTAATTTTTAATTGAAAATATTTATATATTAAGAATATAAGAAATACATATTGAAAATCTAAACAAATATAAGGTTGGATTCCAAAATATTTTCTTATATATATAAACACATTTGCTTACAATGTGTGTATTTATGTCTTACATTATTATATAATTGAATTTATTCGTATATACAATGGATTAGATAGGTCAATTTGTTTAAATATATTTTTTATTATGTCATAAATGGTTAACTCGTTTGTAATCCAAAATTGATTGTCCAATCTAAATTGTTTAATTACATGATGTGTTGTTTCAAAAATTATTGAAAATTTATCAAAAGTTCAAAATCATAAAATAAAAAAAAAATCTGGTGAATTAGTTTGATAGTTTCAACTTTGATTTAATTTTAATAAATTTTTTATTTGATTTCAATTTATCATTTTAAAAATGATTAATTGAATATATATATATATATATATATATATATATATATATATATATATATATGTGTGTGTGTGTGTGTGTGTGTGTGTGTGTGTGTGAGAGAGAGAGAGAGAGAGAGAGATAGATGAAGAAGAAGAAATTGATTTATTAAAATTTTGATTTCTTTGATCCAATGAATAAGTTGGCGGGTAAACATCATTTTTCATGAAGTTTCATGCCTTTTATCATCAAAAGTGATAACAACAATTAGCTATCATTCTTTTTATACTGTAGTGGAAAATCTAGATCAAATATCAGAGACAATTTTCTTTCTGAATTTCTCGAACTCTAAAGTTATAAAAGAAATTAACAATGAATAAGGCACAAAAAATTTTGGTTTAGATTTCATAAAATTAATTTAAATTTGGTGAAAATCGAACCAAAACCAATCGATGAATACTCCTAATTTTAATTTGAATCTAATTTAATTCAATTGATTTAGTTTGATTTATATTAATTTTAACAAAACACATTTTTGAAAATTTTTTAATATATATTATATTATTTTAATTATTTACAAGTATAAAAATCATTATATAGTTATTGTATACATATATATGGACTATATTTTATTTATTTTTATATATTATTTATTGAAAAAATTTAATAAAAATTCAGCTAATTCAATTTATTTTAATTTTGATTTTTTAAAATTAAATTGAATCAAATTAATTAATATTTTTTAAAAGAAAAATCGAATTGAATCAAATTTTAAATTCAATTAAACTGAATCAAATCAAATCAGTGAGTTTAATTCATTTTTTTTATTTGAATCAAATAGTTGACAACCCTGCACAGAACTCTTATACTCACAAAGTGGATGGTACTTATGCCCACTTTCTTCATCACTGACATTTGAGTCTTGCCAATGTCAAATAACGAGTGTGACCTCTTGCATCACCATATGGCCTAGCCATTATTACTGGAGTAATGGTATTGCTTCGCACATTACTTCCTTCATTTGATCAATCCCTCATCTTGTAAAGAGGAAAGCCAAGAGAAATGCCTTCTTCACCATGGCCACAATCCATTTTTCATTTACGAACTTCGTATGTCTGAAGGAGCACCTCAAATGTCCTTATATCTTATATGCCAACCCAAAATACATATATTAGCATTCAAAACTTGTTATTGAATATGGATTAAAGTAACTGGTTACTATAAAATTGTTATTAAAAAAGTCTATTTCAAAAGAACTCGCGCATGCATGCTCACAGATGCAGAAAGAAGACACTATTTGAACCATAGAGAGTATATCCTATAAACACATTATTGGATTCAAAACAAGAGGAATCATGAATCGTGATGCAGCTTACCGGTACTGTTTAATTTGAGAGTTTCGCAGGAACATCGTGTTTGCTCAATGCATGGCGAGAAGGAGCACAAAACCCCATTTTGTTTCAGCTGAAGGAATGGCTAACCGTGGTTGTGACCGGTCCAGAAATACATAATCAGCCAACCCAGAATATTCATCTCGAAATCCCTCACCCTGAATGTCTCTAACTGCAATTGTGACTAAGTTGCTTGCTCTTGTCCTCTCAAAATCTTCCCTATTTACAAATTCAAAAAGGGAGGGGGTAAGGAAGGGATGAGATTGTAATATTAGGGTTTAAATAACTTTAAACAAATGCTTTTCTTGAGTAAGTTAACTTAAATATATGAAATAGTTTTTAATTTCATGAGAGGAATGAGGTAAACTTTGTACAGTATAGACAACTAGTTTGATACCATTTCAAATCGATAGGGAAAGCTTCTTGATATTCTAGACTTTAAATTCCAATTAGAAAACTTACCAACTTATTTTTGGATCTAAATTTTTGGAACAAATTTTAGTGTTTTCATAATCTTTTTTCTTTTCAAAAGTTCAATACAATGTCAACATAAATTTTAGTGTTTTCATAATAGTTTTTCTTTTCAAAAACAATAGTTAAATAAATTTATCTTAATATCACAAATTTAAACCAACAGATCTATTTGTTACCTTGCTGAAGCTGTCCTTTGTTTCATGGAAATCAAATGTATAAACATGTCTTGTAGGTCCCATAGCCCTTGCAAGTGAGGTATTTAAGGATCCACTTTCAGTGCCAGACTCAAATACCAAGCAAACAAGAACTATCTCCGAGTATGTGATAACAACGAAAATATCAACAATATAGAGAATTCGAGTCTTGTGGCTTAAAACCAAAGTCTATAGTTCAAGAGTTGGAGCTAATAAATAAGTAAATCCACTCTTGTTGCTAAGCACTTTGGACCCAAAAGACTTGTCAATCCAGTTTGAATGTTTAAATACACCAAAAAGGTTTTGGAGCACTAAAGTCTCACTTACTTTAATGTCCTTCATTATATTATGTTTCTTATAGACAATAACCAAGTCTTTATTTCTAATGCAATGTGTAAATGATAAGCAAGTGAGCAACATCTTTAAACTTGGAATCTATTTATCCAACATTGTTAGAGACAAAATCTGTCATAAATGGAATTTATATAAGAAATAGCTTAACCCTAACATAATTATCTGACACATTGGTCTGATAAACATAAAATTTTGATTCTGTAATACTACAGTACCTTACGAGCAAGCTCATGACAACTCAAGTTTATTTTCATAGTTGATTAGGAGTAAAACATAATAAATAAAGAATAAGACTTTAAGCCAATAAAAGGTTGAATTATGGAAACACATCAAAAGCGTAGCTTAATAGGTAAATTTTCTCTCCTTGATCAACCATTCCTCACTTCTCCAAATATATAAGGAAAAGAAGTGGTAATATACATATGAATCCAAAATTTGCCCTCATCAAAGACAATTGCTCTTAGAAATAAGAAATCTAAAACAATCATGCAAAATACATAAAGCCAACATCCAAGAAAAATATGGGACACAAATAAACATAAAATCCTTCTTCAGGTTGTTAGTACCTTAGGGTAGGTTTTGGGTTTAATCATTAATGCCCTACTTTCATTACTATGATGCTACTAAATCCAAATAAGCATCATTATCTTTCACTAATTTGGAAAAAAAAACCCTTAAGCAAATGAATTTAAAAAATCCAAACAAGGCAAATTCAAGAATTCATTTTTTCCAATCATACTATGGTAAAGGTCTAAGCTATTGTGATACGAAAACTATCAATCAAAACTTAAATAACAAAAGCGTGCATTTATTGAAAGCAAAACAAAATAAAGATTTACAATCAACAGTGATACTAACCAAACAAACCCAACCTTCAAAACAAATTCAAATATGTCTAACTAATACAAGGGCTAAGAAATTGAAGCAAAGTAGAATATTAAATTATTAAAAAGAAAAAAGAAAGAGAACCAAAAACCCACTTGCAACTGATAATGAGTTAGCACATGTATATAGTGGATTGTAGAAAGAGAAATAAGAAAGATGAGAGGCCACGTATGGAGTACCGATGGCAGATAATAATGAGATGGTTTTAAGCTCTTTCATAATGACACATTATAATCTAGCATTTTTTCACTACATTTTTGTTTTCATAAATTCTAAAAATAGAGCTTAAATCAAACCGAATGCCAAACAATCGAACAAAAAAATTGAATATCTGGTTTAAAATAATATCCAGATTAAGCCAAATATTGGAATAAGAAACTTAAAAGTAGGAACACCAAACTTAAAGCTAGATTAAGCCAAATACCAAACATCCTCTTCAAAGTAGGAACTTTGTTGTTATCAACATAGTGGAACAAGAAACTTAATTCAATTTAATTTGATGCTATACCAATGAAACGAGGATGTTAGAATAAGTTAAATATGACGAAGCAGCACATAGCTAAGATTAACAAACGTCCAAAACATATAATGGAACACACAAAATCATGCACAATATTTCGAAAGGAAAACATACAGTATGCCAACTTGTTTCATCAGTGAATCAAACTAAGCATACCAATTAGATGAAAGAACAATTGTATCACCATAAGCACTCCTTTAAGATAGTTAGATCTTCGCATAACATAGTTAATGACAATGATAACAACAAAAATCAATGATGGAACTAAAAAGCATTTTCAAGAAGAGGTTCACTATCGAATTTAAAAAATTTTCAATGCAATTAAATAATTATTTAATAACTAAAATGCCAAAACGATAACTATAAATCGATAAAAATTTATAAATGCACACCTGTACAAAGTGACTATTGGTTGACACTTGAACTGTTGATATTAGTTGTGCGACTAATAGTTTGCATTTGTTGAAAATGTTGCAAGATTTGCTTGTTTTCAATTGTTGCAAAAATCTCCTTCTATATATATATAACTAGACTGTCATTCATTCACTCATCTCTCATTCTGTTATATAAGTCAGACTTGACAGTCTTCATTAAAGAAAATACATTTTGAATAAAAGCAGTTGCAAGTGGTAAAACTAATGCTAACTTGATCAGAAGATAATCAATGGAAAAATTGAACTTTTGCTTGTTTCAACCATCTTTTGAGCAAGACTTTCTAAATCTCCAATTGTAAAAAATTAAGTATCACGCCGCATATGAATATAAGTTTGAAGTTACTGCTCAAGTATTAAACAGTCAATTATTGAGAAATCCTCTAAATATAATTTAGCAATATGGAGTAGTTTATGAAGGTCGAATTGAGAGAAAGAATCTCGCAGATCAAGATATATTATGCAAAAAAGTAACTTCATGCTTACTTCTGAAAAACGATTATTCATCTCATATATAATTAAATCAACTGACATTGCAACCATGATAGAATTAATAATCAAGAAAAATCCTTGGCAAACCAAGTAAAATTGGATTTATAAAGATAATATCTGATAAAAAATTTTCACACGATAATGATGAAAATTGGTAATGATTTGCCCTTTATGCCTACCATGACCATAGGATATCATATTCTCTTCCATATTAAGCAGTGGGATCATGTTCTTCTCACAAAACGTATTGACTTGATCCAAAAGAATCTATCATCCCTTCTCCTTAAAGTTTTGCAACTGAAATTTATGGTATCAACCAAATTGATGGCTTATACAATATTTTGATCCTTCTATTGTAAGACAAGTGACACTTTATTTGTGATTCCCAATAAATACCTTATCAAGTGCAACACAAAAACAAACTCATAATTCTTCATTCTATCAATCAAACTTGTGGTAGCACCTCTATTGTCATCATAAATAGCATCGTCATGTATATTCCCTATCAATTCTATCACTAAACTCCATATAAAGCATAGACAAAGTAATTATAAGTAGTGTGATCCCTAATTAGTATCCTTTGGTCATATTAAACTAGTGTCTTGATTTTTACCTTTTTCACTAGTAATCTCTCCATTCTCTAATAAAGCAATAATCCTATCATGTTTAATCAGCCTAAGTTGATCTTTCCTTTTACATAATACTCCAATTATATTCATAATCATCGTAACATAGCTAAAAAATTCACTCAAAATGACATTGCCCTTGGCAATAGCAACAATAACTAATTGGAGTTGTTGAGAAACACAATAGACATACCTTGCATATAGATTTTTCTTCAATATGAGGGCCTTACATATAGATTTTCCTTTAATATGATGGCCTTCAATCCATTGAACTCGCCACTTATGTTTGAAGTTCCATCATATCCTTGACCTTTCAATCTGGATAATGATAACCCATGCTTTGCAAATAATACATCAATAGCATTCTTTAAAGAATAGAGGTAGTGTCATGCACATACACTATAGCAAGAAACCATTCAATAACATATCCATATTTATTTTGCATATCTTAAAATAACTCTCATTTGCTCTTTCGTTGAAATGTCTTCGAACTCATCAACCATAAAAGGAAAAACATTGTCCCCAATATCATTGATAATTGCAAGTGTTGTCTCAGCGGCACAAGCATATGCTAGTTCCTTTTGAATTTTTTGGAAAGTCATTTGATTATTTTCAAGAGCATTTTGATTAAGTACCTTAGAAATTTCTTCATTTCGATGGCTATACCACTCAAGTAACTCAAGGAAATTGTCTTTATTTAAAGAACTAGTTGACTTATAATGTCCATAAAAAGGCAAACCTTGCTTCAAAAGAAAATGTCACATCCAACATCACCATTAAATGAGTGCGATAAACAACCTCCATCTCAAGCTCATATGCTTCTGACATATTTTCCATACTATGTCTTTGAGCTTGAAAAAACTCAAACCGTATTCTAGCATTATTGTGACAACTATTTGCAACATGTTCATTGAATTTTTCTAATGTCTTTTTCCAATTATTGAATCCCATTTTATAAAAGCATCCTTTGCAAATCAACCTCCTTTATTTGGAGATTTGAAAAGATGGCACCAAAAATAAAATATCGCATCTTTTGATATGCTATACTCTAACCATATGAACTTTTTAAACCAAATACCTTGAAAACTTCTCACTTGTCTACCAAACTGAGTTTTCGAATAATTATAGCCAATTAGTTGAAAAGGCCCTCTAGTCAAGTACGCTCTTTGGATTTGATCGCTAATAGCACAATCAAACTCCTCAATTGGTTTATGTAATCTTGGATCACTAACAATGTTAGCTAAGTTGAATTTTGCATGAGATTGTTTTCTACCACTACTTCATTCAAAAGCATTAGGCTCATTCAAAAACTCAACACTGCAAATTCATTTAAAAAAGTTCTCCATATTTTGCTATAGATAACGAAATCTCAATTAATTCACGTTAATCACAACTCACAATTCACAAAATAATAATTTTCAATCACAATTTACAATTCATAAACTAATAAATTTTCAATCCAATTCACAATGTATAATTCAATTAGGATTTTTTAAATTCTAAATTCCCAATTCAATGATCATTTCCTTAATTCTAAATTCATAATTGATAATTCTAAATTTCCAATTCATAATCCTAATTCACAATTATAAACCAATTCACAATAAATTCAATTAGGGTTCCCTAAACTCAATGAATACTAAATCCAATAAGGGTTTTCTAAATTCAATCAATTCACAATAACCTAATTCAAAGTATATTTCTAATTGAAATTTCCTAAACTAACATTAGGATTCCTAGCTACAAAAAAGGAAAAACTAAAATAAAAAGTTGCTGGTGACTTGCAACAACGACAGTAAGATGGGAGGAGAAGGAGGAGATGGATAGAGGGATGGGGGGAGGGGAGGGAGAAATCTGTCAAGAGAGAGGGAGATATATCGAATTAGAGGTCCTTTTAAATTTTTTTTTTGTTTTCATTAATGGTGTCGTTTTGATAAAATTAAAGGAAAAAAATAAAAAGGGGCCTTCTTATTCATCAGCCAACTCCCCTTTCTCCTCCATCGCCATGACCAGCAACAGAGCAAAGGCTAGTGTCTAGCCCTCTCCTCCTCCCCGTCCCTCCTTCGTAGTTTCAAGAGGGGACTTCAGCCCTCTAGTTCTGTCACTAACAAAAACAATGACAAGAGCCTAGAATATGCGGCAATAATAACGAAAAAGAGACTCAAGTTAAAATACAAACACTACTATCTTGAAGTATCTGACCTAGAAACTCAAGTTAAAACTAATAGTCGGAATTGCCATATCCAACACAGGATTTATCCATGGTAGAATGAATAAAAAATACTTCACATGCTCGTACATATTCCTGTATTTTAAAGAAATGATGTGGTGGTGGATTGAATGAGTGCTAATATACAAAATTTGCAGAATGAGAAATTAATGCACTAAGAATAAGAGAGACGACAGTCAATTGTAGAATAAAAGAAAAGGCAACTGAGATGATTTTGTTGAACGAACAAGAAAACATAATCAAACAGTTTAACATATCACTTGAGAAATGTACAGCCCTAAAATAGGCTCTAGTTTGTAAGAATAATTTAAAAAAAAAACAAAAGGCAATGCGAGTTTGGCCGGAACCAAAAGGTTCTGTTTCTCTTCTACAGACAGACCTTCCCTCCAAACTTCTATCACCATCCACATCATTCAAAGTTTTATAAGAAGAAGAAAGCGATTGTTAAATTCCTGAGCAAGAACCAAGTACGAAGCCACCGGAAATGTTATTGTCGAGAACATCCAAAGCTTACAACTGAATATAAAGCTTAAAAACTCCTTCCACAATCGATAAGAGAAATCAACAGTTGAAGGTTTTTTCTTTTTTTTTTTTTTTAAACGATAGGGCTTAACAGTAAGAAAGGGTCGATGGTTCTATAAAGGAGTCCAAAAAATACATAGAGAATAACCCACCACCCAGATGCCGTCCCTACAAGGTCTAAGTTTTAACCACAGGCTAAACGCCTGGTGCCCTGGAAATTGAGTCCTGATTAACCCAACATGTAGATTTCCATGGTGGTTTTTTTTTAAGTTAATTGCTATATAATCTCTTATAATTTATCATATTTAGTTAAATCATCTTTTATATTTTAATATTATATAATTTTATTAAAAAATATTAAATAAAAAATAATTTTTAAAGTTAATCAATCAAATAAAAAAATATTTTGTGTAACATTGGAAAATGGGATAATCTAATTAAATATAATAAATTATAAGAGAATTATCATAAAAGAATTGTATTACTTTTAATAAAAATTAATAATATAACTTGATAATATAGCAAAAAATATATATAAAAAAAAAACTTGAATGATCATATATGGCAAACCACAGAATTTGTAGTAATTATGCCTCTGTAACGATGGATTTTTATTAAAAAAACATTTCATATATGGCTAAGAAACATTTCCATTCCGCTGCAATTTGTTTCCAATTTCCACTATCAACTATGTTTCTTTGTAATTACCAAACGGATAAAACTAGCTAATAAATGTCGAACCTTTATCAATTGCATCTATCATTCATCCTAAACACTCTCTAAGGCCTAACATTGATTGGACTTTGTTTTCTTGAACCATTGATATAAAATATTTACGTCTGTTAAAAAGAAATAAAAGTTTTTTTTTTCCTACGTAGCATTTTTACTTTATAAATTCTTTTTTTTTTTTTCGCTATTTTCTGAGAGCCAAGATGTAATTTGATAATTTCTACTGGCGGCCGTCCATCAACTCATTGCCCACCTCAAACAAGAAGAAAATCAATAAGTTAAAACTTTATAGTACTGGCACTAAACACAATTTTCTATTGATGGCAAATACACAGTATGATTTAGATGAGCCTTTTCCTTCGGAAGAAACTCTTCAAGTGCCACAGCTGCAAAGCTGACACTGCAATGCAAACACCCAGGGACATGATACTAAACCACGCTACTCTTGCATTAGTTCTTTCACTGACTTCCCTCATCTCTGCTTCCCTGTAAGCCAATCATGATAAATAAAGATAAAATGTAAATTCAACAGCAGGCACCTAAAGAATTTTTAACATAACAGACGCCAGTATTTCCTTAGGTAATGCTTAGTAGGATGCAATGGAATTTTGCTTAGGTAATGTTTGGTACGATTCCATTGCATCGTACCAAACATTACCTTAATGTTTTGGGTCTATAGGTATTAGTAATATTTTCTGCTACAGACAAGAAATAGAGAGGGGCATACTTGTCCTTGAGATAGATTAGGTTATTATGAATGGCTTGCACGGATCCTTCAAGTCTCTTCAGGTCAAGTTCAACACCCTACACATGGTTACAAACCATCTCTATAATTAGATTAACATAAAAAATGTGACCAAGGCAACGCATGGAAACTTAAACCCCATTAAAAATTGCAGGCAAAGCAGTCCATCATTAGGAACTTACCTCGATCTTTTCTTTCCTTGCTACTGAATCCCAATCCTTTGCAGCAATTCCAATTCTCCAGTCTAGGCTCAAAGTTACAGCTCCTGATTGTTGCTGATGCGTATCCAACCAGAAGCATGCCATGTAATTACCAGTCTCTGAGGTTGTAAATGCAAACTGGCCATGGGTTACATTTTCATTGTGATGAAGATTGTTCCCATATGGGGATGTTACCTAAAAGAAGAGACATGAAGTTGAAAGTTACACATGAAGCCATTCCAACTCCTGACCATTTGTTATCACCTAGCTTTCTTTACAACATTTAAGAACAAAGAAAGATTCAAGTTATACTATGCCATGTATGGGATACTGCTACTTTTCAAGGACATTCATTAGTGCCTTGTCCATTATTTGCACACTTCTGATGAATCATTATTTGGAGAGCAAAAAATCTTGTCTTAATAGCCAAATAGCTTCCACGTCATAAATTTGCCACCAAAATAGTCTCGTGTTAGGCACTGCAGAAAGAACGCAGTTCTGTGGCTGATAAACCAGTTTTCAGATGTAAAATACAACGAATTCATACGTCATGGCAACTTGCTCTCCCGAGGGAACTTAAATGAGTGAAAATATGAAATCCATGGTGAAGGATGCTTCACTTATTCTCCACATCCCTAATATAAAGGATGTCTCAGTGCATGAGGCTCTTTTACTTTCCAAGGCTTGTCCATCATGCACAACTAGTAAAATAGGTTATACATTCAAGTGAAAATAACCCAACACAAACCAAAAAGGCTATCCAACAAATGTTTATTTGTCCTATGGTTTTCCAAAGAACCATGTTATATCAAAACTATAGACTCGAGATATATGGAAGAAAAGCTTAGAGTTCTATGTTGGTCTTTTATTATTATAAGCGTATTATTCTACCAGCTCAAAGAAAGGAGCCCTTTGCACATCTTAAAATCTAAATCCCTTGAAATGTTACAACATGCCAAACCTTAAGATTTTGAATGTAATGCTACAAGCTAATCCTGTTATACAACACTGATGATTATTTGGAAACAAACAAGGAAACTATTAACTGCTTTCATTGGCAATTGATATGAAATTGTGAAGCGCTCTTACACCATTCACATGATTTATTTAATTTAAGCAATGTATTCAAATGCATGGGGAGACTATGGCAGGAATGACAAGGTGCCAGTAATTAAACGTGATCAATATTATTTCAAATCACTTAAGCAACTAGGTAAAACACTGTAACCAGAAATCCTCTCCAGGAAAATTGAAATAAGACCATCTCTACTAGATTAAACAAGAAAACATCATAAATATAACTCTACAAGATAGAAAAACTACATATCCGTTACTCTCATCCACAAGCTTCAGTTAAGTTGAATACTTCTTGATTATGGTATTCAGTACGTCTTAGGCAAAGCAATCTTAGAGTTAAATCACTAGACATAGATGGTCTTGTGTGTAAGAAGCACATTAGAAATATTATTAAATTTAATATTAAAATAATAAAAATTTTAAATTTTAAATAACAATACAATAATAAGGAAAATATAACTTTATTAAATCTTTAATTAAAAATAAAAATAATATAGTAATTTTATTCTTACCTATAATCTTATTATGTTTAAAAATTTTATATTTGATCACTGATTTTAATATTGTAAAAAAATAAATAAGTTCCCCAATGAATCAAAAAACATGAAAATATAGTCATTCTCCTTCCAATTTGGAAGCTTGAACTAAACGAGTCATAAATGAGTGAACTTATGAAATCCACAATTGAAGGATCTTTCACTTATTCTCCACATCTCTAATACACAGGATGTCTATAGTGCATGAGGCTCATTTACTTACCGAGGTTTGTCCATCATGCACAATTAATAAAATAGACTATAAATTTTAGAGACCAAAAAGGCTATCTGAAAATCCACAATTACACCCTACAAAAGTTTATTTATCCTATGGTTTTCCAAAGAACCATGTTATATTAAACTACCGAGCTCGAGATATATTTATTCATCCTATGGTTTTCCAAAGAACAATGTTATTTATTAAACTACCGAGCTCGAGATATATGGAAGAAGAGCTTAGAGATCTACGTTAGTCTTTTTATTGATCTCAGCAAATTATTCTACTAGCTCAAACAAAGCAGCCAGTTTGTTTTCCCCATTGATTTTTCACATCTTAAACTTTAAATACTTGCAGTGTTACAATGTGCCAAACCTCAAGACTTTGGGTACAACATAACAAGCTAATCCTTTTATATAACACTGATAATTATTTGGAAATAAACAAGGACAACAGTTGATATGAAATTGTGAAGAGCTCTTACACCATTCACATGATTTATTTAATTTAAGCAATGTATTCAAATACATGGGCAGACTATGGGAGGCATGACAAGGTAATAGTCATGGACCATGATCAATATTACTTCAAATCATTTAATCAACTGGGTAACACAATGAAACCACAACCAGAAATCCCTACACACCTTAAAAATGGAAACAAACACATTTCTCCAAGATTAAACAAGAAAACATCATGGACAGATCTCTAAGAGATATAAAAGCTATAAATTTGTTACTCTCATCAACAAGTTTGAGTTGAGTTGAGAATGGTTCTTGATTATGGCATTCAATACCTCTTTGACCTAGCAGTCTAGAGTTAGATCACTAGACAGAGATCATCTTGTGTGTAAGAAGCATCTTAGAGATATGAAAGCTACCTACTGAAAACTCTCAAGTCTCAACTACAACTATAAGTCTTGATCTTTCAGATCAAATAATGATTATAAAAGTTAAAGCTTCTAATAACTTGCTATACACTTTGTAGAATGTAAGTAAACATAATGAAACAATCAAATAAACACAAAATAAAAACAATGAACCAAAATCTCATTCCATCACCTTACACTACACTTCATTAGTCTCCCAACATGCCTTAATATAAGCAATTTAGGACTATAAGAGTTACAATTTGCCACATAACTACCTTTTCATCTTCTTGGTTAATTCGGCTTGTATGGGGTTCAAACTCGCGATCTCACAACTCTAGAGACAACGTAAAATTTTTAATAGACCTCACACTTGACCACTGAACTATTAGGAAATATAACAACTATAATAAGATGACTACAAAAATAACATCAAAACCGTGTATTTAAATTTCAGCCTAATTATAACATCCAAACTTAAATTCAGACTATCTAACCATATCTGAAAACCAACAACTAAAAAGAGAGTGACAAAAGAAAAAATTACCCAGTTACAGTTGATCACTAACTTATATAATACATCTAATCAGAAAAAATTTTACTTTAACATACCCGAACAGAGACGAGCGGGGTGTGTTGGGGTTGTTCGTCGTTGATAACATAGTAATCGGCCAAAACGACGACGTTGTTTTGGATCTCTTCGGAAACACACTTGGTTCCTGTACTAGGAATCGTTAACCAGATAGCTTCTGCGACTGGTATAAGATTAAGATTACTAAACATCAGAAATAAAAGGATCAGCGACAAAATCGCCACTCGAGCACGCGAGTTACAGCTGCCAGCCATGAAGGACAAAGACAGAGATGGTTCGAACAGGTTAGATTAGAATAGACTGGGATCTTTGGCTGTTTGTTTTTTGCTTCTGTTGTCGTGCGTTTAGCTGGTCGGGCGGAGTTGTGCCCTTTCAGAGTGTAGAACATTAAACGGAGGATTAGCGCGTGGAATTTGGACTTGGTTAGGCGGTAAGATGACGCAGTTTTGACGGTTTGTCCAATCACGTTGAAGCCGTCACGTCCACTCGGATTGCGTGGTTCAAAACCAAATCGTTGCCTACGCGCACCTTAGCGTCGAGCTCTTTTACCCGTTTGACATTTTGCAATGGTTAAACCCAGTGTTTTCACGGGGGAGTGAACCGGTTTTATCAGCGGTCCGACCAGTCTGGTTAAATATGGCTATAATATTACAAGCGTTTAATTAAGCAGAGTCGAGCCGATTTTTAAGCTCAAGCACGAGTTCGGTTAAAAACTCAAAGGCTCGAGATCAACTCGATTAACCCCATTTATTTATATAATTTTTTTTGTGAATTTTATAAATTCAAATTTAGGCTCGAATAAACTTAATTAGATATGAATGAATTAACATCGATTAGGTATGAACCTATTAAACTCAATTTGTAATATTATAAATATATCTAAATGATATTAGGTTTGCGAGTTTTTCGAGTCTAGTATTTTAAAACTCAAATTCAACTTGTTAGATTACTCGAGTACCTCGAGCTTGGCTCGATTAATCTGAAGTCGATTTTGAGTATTTATCGAGTCGATCTCAAGTAATTTATGAGTTATTTCGGTTCATTTATACCCCTAAATATTACTTGTACATTTTCAATAAAAAAAATGTAACAATCTAAACAAATTCTGAAAATCAGTAAAAATAATATAAATAATAAAACTCAAAAAACTATTATCTATTGTCAAATATTCATTTCTAAATTTAGATACCATTAATCCATAATACATTTTGATAAAAGAATGTAATTTGTTTTTTTAAAGATTAGTTCAAACTACAATAAGGCTAATACTAATATCCTTTCAAAAAAAGAAAAACTTTCGTTGAAACTTTTAGTTGTGGTTGCAACCAATTTTTAATGGCAACATCAACAATGAGCTCATTTTATTAAGAGGTATTATTTCCATCATCATCTAGAAAAATAAAATAAAAACTCTAAGATATTTTATGTAGTGTTTCTAGAGATTTTTATGTATACTATTACATAAAATTTCATACCATAATATTTAGGAACATGTTTAGAAAAAAAAAAAGAAAATATTTGAAATGATGTAGTATTATTAAATTCAATTTTATAAGATTGTTGAATAACTTGATTCTTGCATTTTTTTTTTTTGTTACATAAATTAGACTAGACAATAGATTCTTAAAATTTCAATTTGATTTAATTTTGAAAACATCATTAATTAAAGTTGATTTTTATTAAATATTTCTAAAAATACATTTATGATTTTTAAAACTCATTCAAAATTGTATTTTTTTTTTTTTTGGTTGCAAATGATGGTCATCATTTAGAAATAAAAATTTGACTCTCAATTTGAGAATTTGAGCCAAATCAATGTGAAAAAAAGTGATTTAAATTCAATATAGTTAGTAAGAAAATCTAAAATAATTCAGATAAAAAATAACAAGAAAATTTTTTTAATCAAACCTAATTTAACTCTAAATTTAAATTAAACAAAGCCACTTTAAAATACTATAAATTACATAGAATTATAACATTAACATTGAGAAAAGAGGTTGAAAAATACAAAGAAAAAAATTTAAGGAATTGAGCTAAAATCGTTATTGATCCTAATAATAGTGATACAAACTATAGCAACTCGAAAGTTCTTTATAGAGGGTCGTATAAAATTATTTACATTAATAAAATTTATTCACTTTAATAATAAAATTATTATATTTACACTTAAAGTTATTATATTTAAAATATATATAATTATTAATAAATTTAAATTTGGTCATTAAATTATTTTTATAAATATGCGAATATAATATTTTTAATTATAATATTCTAAAATTATTGAAGTCAAATTTAATTAAATTAAAATTTTTTAAAATCCAACTTTTATGAAAACGCCCGAGTGTTCAAAAATCTTCATGAAGTCTCATACTTCGCCTATTCCAAACCCTTGATTTATCTAAGGTATTGAACTTTTTTAAAAATAGAAAAAAAAAATTGTTAAAGACAGTAATGAAAAAAATATAAAATAAAATGTAAATAAAATTAATTAATTTTACTTTATTTGAATATTTTTTTGAATGAGGTTAGTGGATGTAAAACTATTTAAAATATTTTTATTCTATTCATTATCACTCCCTCTTTAGTTTGGAGATTAAAAAAATAAACATTTATAAAATAAATGTAAATTTTTAACTTCTATTTACTCTCATTTATATCATAAAAACACTCGTAAATAAAATTAATTGATTAACCTCTATTTAGATTCCATTAACTCCTCCAACCCCTCCTTTGGATTAAAATTTTGAAGGGTTAACATAGTTTTTTTAAGTTTAAAAAATCCTCATGCTCTATTTGAAAAGTTTAATTCTCATAGTAGAGTAAAATTTTCGAAATATTTAAAAATATTCCAAAACTTCCATTTTCTCGGTCACCAATTTGGTGGACTGAGGAGGTTATGTTTTTTTTACCATTTTAATTTTTTACTATTTTGATTTTTGTTCTTATTTTATTTTTACAATTTATATTTAATCATTTTTTTAAAAAAATTATAATCTAAAAGATGTTTCAATAACTTTAATATAAAACATTATTAAATCTTACACTTTAACCAAATAAAATATGTTATAAAATATACACTAATTATAAACTCGCGCATTGTGCGGAAAATCAAGTAAATAAAATAATCAATAAATTTCTTAAATTTTATAATTATGTATAAAAATAATTATAATAAAATGATTATTTATTGATTCATACTTTTAATCTTATATACTACAATTTCAAGAAAAATTAATTAAAGTTGAATGAAGTAAATTTCTAATAATTAATCAAACAAATAATATAAGTATTTCATAATAAAAAATAAAATTAATAAATAATTATATATGTGTGTGTGATAATTGTAATAAACAATTATGTACTAATTCATATTTTCAATATTATGTAAAATAGTTTTAAGAAAAAACTTATTAAACTTAAATGAAATAAATTCTTACAATATATTATAATATATTATATTGTCGCTTACTCTTATATATTCAAAATTTTGAATAATAAATGAAATTAATTTTAATTTTAGTATTCATTTAAAAAGATTTTTACTTTTATATTTTTTAATTTACTATTTAAAAATTATTTAGAATTTTTTTATTTTAAAATTTTTCTAATTTTCTATTAAAATATTTCTTTTATATGATTTTAACTTATTGTTCAGAATTTTTATTGTTTATATTTTTTTTATTTTATATTTAGAAAATCTTTTTTATATGGCAATCAATTTTTTTAATTTTTTATTATATAATATAAAATAATAACATATAACAATGTTATATATAATTATTTGACAAATGATAAATAATTAAATTTTTATTACATAATATAAAATAATGATATGTAACAATGTTGTATATAATTTTTTGATAATGGCAAGGAATCGTTTAATATTAATTGTGAAAATGAAATTAATAATATGTATTGATTGATTGATTATAATCAAATAAAATGTATTATAAACTATACTTTATATTTTTTTAATAAGATAAAATTAATCTTATTTTATCAAATCTTTTTATTTTTTTACAGTTAAAATTAATCTTGTCTGATCAAATCTTTTTTTCTTTTTTTGACAGAATAGCAAAGTGTATTAAACAGGCCAAAAATACAGGTAAATAAATTTACAAGATCAGTTGGAGGATTAGAAACCAATGCAAAAGGGAGACTTTCCTTGATTAAGCTCTTTACAAGCCATCTAGCTGGCTTGTTGAGATTTTTAGGAATAAACCTAATACAAACATTGGAAAGCTGGGAAAGTCTTACTTTTGCTTGAGCTAAAAGACCAAAAATGTCCTAAGGGATATCCTCCAAGTTAGAATTTAACATATTAACAATTAAGTAATTGTTTATACATAATACAAAATTTGAAAGGTTAATTTGGAATGCCAGAGTAGCTGTCATCAGGAGAGCTTGACCATGTGCTTACTGAAGGAAGAAGCAACCTTAAAGTAGGTCAATCCATCAACAATTCTTCTATTACAATCAATAATTAACACTGCAATGGTTGTCCTCCACCTAGTTGAATCAAAATCTGCATGAATGTATATAGCGAATCTAACATTAATATCATGAAGATCCATCATAATAGGAGCATTAGTATGAGAAGCTAAATAAGATTGGGGCTGTGGTTAAGCTTTTTGACAGGCTGCAATATATTCATCAGCCTTAAAGTCTCCATGCTGGGCAATAGCAATGAGATCCAGATTAGCACCTGCAAAGATAATGTTGTTTCGTGCTAACCAAATAGCCCAAAACATGAATCCTAATCTGGTCCATAAATGGTTTGATGGCTTAAGCTTCCAGGATTGAGTTAAATGTTGCCACCAAATTGATATGCTTGTGAAATGTGGACTTGAAGGTAAATAATTAAGTACACTTGCAAACCAAATTCTTTTGGTGATAGGACATCACAGTAATAGATGCTCAACCGTTTCGATCTCATTCTAGCAAAAAGGACAAACATGAGGGGCATTGATCCTTCTTGCATGAAGACCAGCTCCAATAGGAATGGAATTCCTTAATACCTTCCACAAAAATAACTTAACTTTGGGGGGAAGGGATATGCTCCACATGAATTTCCAAAAGGATGGAGTAAAAATGGGTCCAGAGGAAGAAGAGGATTCGTGATTACTAACCGAATCACCACTCCTCAGAATTCTATAAACAGATTTAACAAATAGCTTACCTGAATTGGAGGGAAACCAGATCCATTTATCTTTAAGATCATCACAACCAATGGGTGTGGCCATAATAGCAGTAGCTTCGTTACCTGTTATCAAGGATTCAATTAAGAAATGTTCCATGCCCCATTTTGAATAAGATCGCAAACTCGGTATAAGTGACAGTGATCGGGTCCAGAAGTGAATAAGGAAAAATTAGGGAGTGTGGGCAGCCAAGGCTGATCCCAAATGTAAGAAGTTTTCCCATTATTTATTTGCCTTAAAGCCCCTTTTAAAATAATAGACCTTGCTGTCGGCAGGCTCTTCCAGCCCCAAAAAGAATTATTCTTTGTTTTAACAGTCCAAAAGGTTTCACTGGGGAAGTAAAGGCCTTTTATGAGGCGAGCCCAAAGAGAAGACGGCTCTGTTAAGAGTTTCCATGCTTATTTTGCCAAAAGAGCGATATTGAAATCATAAAAACTCCTAAGTCCTAGACCACCCATAATTTTTGCATGTTGAGGAGAAAGATCGGAAGACGATCAATTGATTAGCATGTGGTACAATTCGATCATGTCTTTCTAGAGAGCAGAGATATGCATTCTCAAAAGAAACATCTGCAAGTAATTTATGGAAGACACTAAAAAAAATTTCTGAAGAAAAGCAACCAGAATATGCTTCACATGAAGAAAAAGTTGTTTCGCTTCACTTATGTACTGGGTACCACAATAAATGATCACGTTACCAGTTTTAATCAACTTGTTATTGATATGGTGAATGTAGATGAGACATTTAAAGATGAAGATCTAGCTCTGATGTTGTTGGGATAACTTCTTAAGGAATTTGAGTTTCTTGAAACTACTTTACTTCACGGGAAGGTTGTTGTATCTCTTAAAGAAGTATGTGTTGCCTTATACAGTATGAGAAAGAATGGGAGATCTAAGTGAAGGCCTAAGTTGAGCAAAGATGAGTGTGTCTTTTATCAAGAAAAGGGGCATTGGAAGAAGGATTGTCCAAAACTGAGAAATAAAGGCAAGCCCGATAAAGGAAAAACTGTAGCAGAATCAAGTATTGCTGAGATTGATGATGCAATGTCAGATTACTCACTTGTTACATCATCAAATGACTCTTATTATGTATGGCTATTAGATTGAGCATGTAGCTATCATATGTGCCCCAACAAGGAATGGTTCTTTGATTTTAAAGAACTTAAAAATGGTGTAGTTGTCCACATAACAAATAACATCCCTTTGATAACATATGAGATTGGTTCGATTCACTTGTGAAATGCGGATGAATCAATCATCACCTTAATAGATGTTCGTTATGTGCCATAATCGAGCAAAAATCTCATCTCTGTTGAGACCCTAGACTCAAAAGGATTTGAGGTGAAAGTGAAAAATGGAGCGATAAAGATTATCTCTAATGTACGTGTGATATTGAAGAAAATTTAAAAGAACAATAATTTGTACCGCTATGTGGGTAGTACAATTATAGGGACAATAACAGCAACAAATTCTATAGATGATCAAGAGTCAGAAGTAACTAAGCCATGGCATATGTGTTTGGGGCATGCTAGAGAAAAATCCTTGAATTTGCTTATTAAACAATAATTGTTGGAAGGAGTGCAAACTTGCAAATTGGACTTTTGCGAGCATTGCATCAAAGGGAAGCAAACAAGGGTCAAATTTGGAACATCAATCCATAATGTATCTTGGATTATGTTCACTTTGATGTTTAGGGTCCCTCTAAAACTAGTTCTTTGGGAGGAAAACACTATTATGTGACATTTGTTGATGATTTTTTTTGAAGAGTATAGGTGTATGCAATGAAAACAAAGGATGAAGTGTTAGGAGTTTTCCTTAAATGGAAAAAAGATGGTGGAAACTCAAACAGACAAAAGGATCAAACGTCTCCGAACAGATAATGGTGGAGAATATAGAAGCGATCCATTTGAGAAAATTTATGAAAATGAATGCATTGTCAGACACTTTACTGTCAGATCTACAACACAACAAAATGGTATGGTAGAACGCATGAATCGAACATTACTGGAGAAAGTTCGATGTATGTTATCCACTACTAGGTTGGGTAAAAAATTTTAGGCTGAGCTGTAACATATGCATGCCACCTCATCAATCATCTCTCATCTACTCCTATTGATGGAAAATGCCATTAGAGAAATGGTTTGGAAAGCCTACTACAAATTATGATTCCTGACATATATTTGGTTTCACTGCATACTATAATGTTAAGGAGTCAAAGTTGGATCCAAGAGCAAAAAAAACATTGCTCATGGGGATCACCTCTAGCATAAAAGACTATCCTCTATGGTGTCCAGAGACAAAGAAAATAGTTTTTAGCAGGAATGTCACCTTTGATGAATCTACCATATTAACAAAAGTGGATGTTAAGCAGTTATATGATATTCTCAAATAGGTGGAGTTTGAGAGAATAGTAATCCTAGCAGATGAAGAAGGTGTTTAGACCCATCCTACGGTAAAAGAAGATTCTCAAGAAGAATGAGTTCAAGGACTTCCTCAACAACTTGAACCAAGTACATTTAGAAGGTCAAATAAGATGCAAAGAATGTCTGGACGCTTTGCTGATATGGTGACTTATAAGAAGTCGCCAGGATTGTCTGATTACTATGTTGATATAGTGCCTCATGCATCTCCAATTGTAGCTGATGACATTCCTACCACTTTTATTGAACCAGTCTAAAGTTCAGAAGAAGAAAAGTGAAAGATTACCATGTATAAGAATTTTGTTTAGCTTTGGTAGCACAGTTGGATTTAGAACTAGTTTAAGTGGATGTAAAAACTGCATTTTTACATGGAGACTTGAAATAAAAAATCTACATGACTCAGCTAGAAGGGTTCAAGGTTGCTGGAAAATAAAATTTGGTGTGTAAACTTGAGAAATCTTTATATGGGTTGAAGCAATCTTCGAGGTAGTGGTACAAAGGATTTGACAAGTTTATGATAGGCCAAAAGTACACCATGAGCAAATACGATCATTGTGTGTATTTGTACAAACTACAAGATGGATCATTCATATATCTTCTTCTTTATGTTGATAATATGCTGATAGCTTTAAAGAGTCAGACAAAAATTGAGAAATTTAAGACTCAATTGAGAAAGAAGTTTGAAATGAAGGATTTAGGCAAAAGAAAAAATATTCTTGGCATGGAGTTACCAGAGATAGAAAATTGATAAGGTTTTATTTGACTCAGAAATAATATTTGAGAAAGGTACTACAATATTTTGACATGAATGAAAATACAAAACTTGTTAGTACTCTGTTTGTTCCTCATTTTAAGTTGAATGTCTCTATGTCATTGAAAAATGATACAGAATGAGAGTACATGTCAAAAGTATTGTATGCAGGTGTTGTTGGTAGCTTGATGTATGTTATGGTTTGTACAAGGCCCGATATTTCACAAATAGTTGGGGTTGTGAGCAGGTATATGCATGGTCCAAGAAAGAAGCATTGACAAGCTGTGAAATGAATTCTACGGTACATTAAAATTACCGTGAATTTTGGATTGATATTTGAGAAGAAATGTAGTCAGTTTGTAGTCAAATATTGTGATTCAGATTATGCTGGTGATCTGGATAAATGTCGATCAACTACTGATTATGTATTTACTCTTGTAAAGACATCAGTTAGTTAAAAGTTTCCTTACAGTCAATAGTTGCTCTGTCTACTAAAGAAACAAAGTACTTGACAATCACAAAAGCTGTAAAGGAAGCAATTTGGCTTCAAGGGTTACTTGGTGAACTGGAAATTAAGCAAAAGTACGTCAAAGTATATTGTGATAGTCAGAGTGCTATTCAGTTAGCAAAAAATCAAGTTTATCATGCAAGGACAAAACACATCGATGTTCAATATCACGTTGTGAGAGAGATTATAGAACAAGGTGAAGTTAAAATCCAGAAAATTCATACCACTGAGAATTCTGCTGACATGATGACAAAAGTTGTCACTGCGATCAAATTCCAACTTTGTTTGGACTTTATCAATATTGCTAAAGTTTGATGTTGAATTTGGAGACACTATCAAAAACTATTTGAAAAGAGATTTAAAATGTTGAAATTTGCCAAGGTGGAGATTTATTGATCATGTTGGCTCACTTCAATATCCCATATCGGGGAAATAACAAAGGGAAAAGATGATTTTTTTTATTATAAAGAGAGTCTTAATTCATTCAGTTTTATTATCCCAAAATTGTCTTCTCATCTCTTAGGCAATTTTTAATATTTCTCCCTCTTTTGTAATATTTCATTTTGTAGTTTTTTTTCTCAGTGAAATATAATTTTAGTAATATCTAAGGACATAGGCATAATTGATCAAATCTCATTAAATTTTGGTGTTCTTATTTTTATCTTTATTTTTCAATAGCTATTTTGTACGAATAAAAACGTGGAACATGCCCAATTCGTCCACATAGGAAACATAACTCTGGTAACTTGTCAAATTGAAAGGGAATTCAACTTTTATCAGTAATGGACATGGACTTCGAAGCACCTGAGACCACTCTCCACTGATGAGGGGTTGTTGAAGGTCTACACACACCTTAATTTTTAAAACTGTTTGATCATGAACTGGTGGGCATTTGTTTCCATAGTGATGAACTCCTAAAAGAGAGTACCTATAGTAATTGTTTTTTAAGATTGAGCTGGTTCGGTGGGACATTGTGAATTTCAACCCAAAATGTTGATCGCAGGAACTCTAACTTATCCAAAAGGATATGCACAGGTCACTCTTCTAAAACCAATAGTACATTTGAGATTAACTAAGGCATACCCTCCAAATTGATTGTTTGTCCTTATTGTTGAGGACGATGAAGATGAAAATCTATTTGTGTCTCTGGACATCAACCTCATCTGGAACTTTCCATGTTTTTGGAACTAGAGTTTTGAGAACACGAGCTGCAATGTTTCTGTGAGGAATGAGTTCCCCACCAACACCAATTCCTGATGAAAACTAGCTCTCTCTAAATCAACATCTAGCTGCAAAGTTCTCTTTGTACATTGAAGATTTGTCGTGTGCATAATAATCTCATGCATGACTTAATCTTGAGAGTAACTCTCGTTGGGTAGACTGAGACGAGAGCCATCTCTACTATCCCCTAACATTAAATGTTGGGTTTTCCCCCGATTCATTATGACGAGCACAACTGTTGGAGCAAACTCCAAAAGACGAGGATTGCCCAAGACTAAGGCTCTGTTTGGATTAAGAGTTTATAAATAGGGAATGATTATTAATGGAATGACATGAATGAATTTGGTTTGGAGAGAAAGTGTAAAATTATATTTGTGTTTGGGATGATCGGAATGAAAAAGAATAATTTGAGATTAATTTTGTTTGTTTCCATTGAAATATAATGTCAGGTTAACTTAAAAATTGACAAAAACACCCTTATACATACTAATTCACCCAAATACTTTTTCTATCAATTTTCTTATATTTTTATAATACATATTTTCAATAAATAATATTATATTTATATTATCAAAGAAATTTTTCAAAATATTTATAAAATTTTCAATAAGGGGATATATATTTTTAATTGTTTATAATTTTATAAAATTTATTCTCTTTATTTATATACAAAATTAAAAAATTTATAACTTTATAAAATTTATTCTCTTTATTTATATAAAAAATTAAAAAATTAATTATATATTAATTTAAATGACTAGTAGTAGTATTATTAATTATTTTGGCTTAATTTGAATCCTAAAGAGTTGAAATTCATTTAATTGACTAGTAGTGGTATTATTTTGGCCTTTATATATATATATATATTTGAGAGTGTAAAAGTAAATAGGAGTGCTTTGATAATGTTAGAAAGCTGTAGTTTCAAAAGTTGTCCATTTTTCATATTGGCTGTGCAGTTTTTGCCGCCTTTTTTTTAGCAGCTCATGTGCGATCAATGACACATAAGTTGGTTTTTTTTTTAGCAGCTCATGTGTGGTCAACCACACATGAGTTGT
>CATIWR010029453.1:0-35687 GCA_949677035.1 Omphalea diandra | reverse complement strand
TCGGGAATTCATGTGATTCAAGTGACATTTGATTTTGTTGGCCAACATATAACAAGTGATTCATTTGATCAATAACATGTGCCAATGGGACCTATTGGTCCATCTTCCACGTGATTAATAACATATGCCATTGGGACATATTAGTCCATCTTCCACGTGATTTGCAAGTGTTTGACAAGTCAGTCTCAACATCCTTTTAGTTCCATATGCAAGTGTTCATAACAATGCTATACCAAGTAATCATTGAGACCATATAATTATCACTTGACTTGTATTCATATGTAAAAGGTAACAATTGAATCACATATACATGTAATAAGACATAATCACATCATAAAATTATCACATATATACGCATTGGAATCTAATTATCATTTTTACTCACCTTTTGATGTGACCAACCTTTACGATAGGTTTGGTTCTCTCTCTAGGGCTTCCTTAAAGTTTTGATATCCTAACATTTAATACATACATAGTTATAAATATGCCAAAATGATTATGAATGCTTGTTATGCAACTATGGCATGATCCATGCAAGTGGACCTAGTGTTTATGTATATTTTCCTTATATGGCAGCCCAAGCTTGCTACACTCTCATAATAATAACTCTATGTTTACTTATCCAAATAACTTGATTCTTTATTTAAAACAAACTATACACATAATGATACAACATATTCAAATTTCAAGCCAATATCAAACACACACAAAATGTGATGAATTTTTAAATTTTTCCCTATTGCAATATCATCTCAGTCTGACTAGGTCTTACATTCTTAGGTGTATCTCAAATTGTACAAATACAATTGCAATAATAGTCTACCATCAATTACAAAGCATATAATGGAACAATTTTCATGTTTTACTCATTGTCGAATTCAGTCTATAAGGTCACCAAAACAAAGGACCAATCTCAGGGTGAGCAGGTTTTCAACATGTTGACAAACAATCATGATGAAGGGACAATAGCTCAACAACCATGCTAGATTTTGCAAAAATATTTCACAGATGTGTAGACCAGACATAAATATACAACTTTCAAGTTTCTACCATCATCAAATTCTGAATCTATGGCCATCAAATTCTTGGAAAATAGAATTAAAAGAAAGGTAGGGTTTCATTCGAGTACAGGGTCAGTCCCAATCAATGAGCCATATATCTTTCCACACACCAAATCAATCAAAATTGCTTACAGGTATTTGTAGGGGATATAAACCTACAAATATGGTTTTTTACACTTTGTTAAAATTAGAACATAATTCCATCAAAATATAAGAAAACAAAAACACTGAGGTCATCTCGGTTGGTTGTGAACCAGGCCTAATGAAGGAGCCATAACTCCTCACACACACCAAATCAAGCAAAAATGTTTCATATGGATTTATATGGGATATAAAGCTACAACTTTCATATTTTTTCACATTCCCCTAATTCCTTTTATAGTGTTATGAAATCGTGGGTACAAAATCCTGCTCTAATAGTAAAATCCAACACAAACAACTCTTGTTCTCTTGAATTTCAACTTTCATCCAAGAGCTTTACCTCAACTATTCCATAATTCTCACTAACCATGCATGATTAACATGTCATGACAGGTTAATTTCAGTTGATAAGAAGATAAATTAACTTACCTATTGTCCCAGAATTAGAAAACCTTAGGACTCTTTCCTAGGCAGCCCATACTTCTTCCTCTCCTTCTTCTTCTTCTTCTTCTTCTTCTTCTTCTTTTTCCTTTCTTTCTTTCTTCCTTAGCTCTTTCTCTGTTCTGCTATAACTCATATCTAACCCCTTAATTTTGATCCTAATGGGTCAAAAATCCACTTGTAAGCCTATTGCAACAAGACAAAATCATGGTATTGCATTCCTATTGGTTGGAAATTCACTTTTCTCTTTTAATCCCTCTTATTCACTTCTTAAGCACCTCCATCCATCTCCTGATTCCTAGATGCTCCTTATAACTTCAAATAAGCTCTATAACACCATTGTTTATTATGCTATAACAAGCACACAACATAAAATAATTTGTCATGAAACTATACAAACACTACATATATGTTCAAGTGTCCCAAATGCAACGGTGCAAGTGTCATTATCGTGCTTCTATAATCAACATGTCTAAATGATTATTTATCCAATGCACATGTTCATATGCTATTTCATATCATTTATGTAATGAATATGTTCATGTAATAATGCTAATGAATGTGGTAGGGATGTTCCAAAGGTGATCCAAGAGAAGAATGCAATTGAGGTTAAAAGAAAGAGAAGTTATGTATGACGAAGTGGAGAACTCAATAAGGCAATAAAAAGGGGTGGTTTTACATTATCTAGTGGATTAGGATTTTAAAAAGGTATTAATAATCAAAGAGATAAAGGACAGAGTCAACCTAGTATATTAGTATTAATAGCATATCGTATAGATAGCTATAGTGGTTTTAAAGGCTCAAAGGGTAAGAAAGGACCAATTGGAATAGTGAGGAGAGTTGTTGCCCTAATTTTTAATATTTGTGGAAGAACTCATTTTACAGAGTGTTAAGGACCTAAAAGGGTTACTTACTATACTTATAGATAGTCAAACTATATAAGTCAACATTGCCCAATGACAGGCATGGTTAGAGGAGAGTCTTAAGTAGTTGTGAGGATAATGTTCAAGACATAATTAGAGACAAAAGGTGAGGTAAGAGGACATGGTGGAACAACTTTAATTCTTAGTAATGGACATGCAAACCATATTCAACCTCATACTAGACTTTAAGCTATTACTCATTAAGAGGCTCCAACAGCTCCTAAAGTTATTTATAGTACAATTTATATTTGTGATTTAAATGCTTATGTTTTGATAGACTATGTCTTTAGAATTTGTATCATGGGTGCATGGTGTAGTTGAATCTTTAGGATTTGATTTATATGTCTTGATGCCTATCAGATGTAGTGTAATTATAAACAATGTGTGTAGAAATTATTCAGTGCTAGTGTGTGGTGTCATGTTACCTACAAATTTGATATTGATGAATTTTAAGAAATTTGATGTTATTATAGGTTTAGATTTTTTAGATTTTCATCCTGAAGAGTTGTTGGAAAAAGGTTTCATTTGACCTAGCCTTGGGGGACCACTAGTGTTATTTGTAAAGAAAAAGGATGGAAGCATGCAGTTGTGTAATGATTATAAACAATTAAATTGAGTAACAATACAGAATAAATATCCCTTGCTAAGAATTGATAATTTGCTTGATCAACTTTGTGGTCCAATGTTATTTTCAAAAATTGATTTGAGATTTGGCTATTAGTAGTTAAGGGTTGTTGAGCCAAATATTCCAAAAACTGCTTTTTGCACTAAATATGGTCACTATAAGTTCCTTGTTATGCCCTTTGGGTCAACTAATGCACCAACAACGTTTATGGCATTAATGAATTTTACCTTTCAATAATATCTCGATCAGTTTGCGATTGTGTTCATTGATGACATTTTCATATATTAATGAAATCATGAAAAGCACGAGCAATATCTAAGTATCATATTATAAATCTAAAGGAAAAGCAATTATATGCCAAATTGAGCAAATATGAATTTTAGATGGAACAAGTGGTCTTTCTAGGGCATCAACCTGATCCAATTAAGGTGAAAGCCATTTGGGAGTGGGATCCACCAAAAAAAAAAAAAAGTATTAGAGGTGTGTAGTTTTCTTGAATTGGTTGATTATTATAAATGATTTATGGAAAGATTCTCTATTATTGTTGGGCTATTGACAAAAATTGTTAAGGAAGAATGTAACATTTAAATGGGATGAAAATGTTAATAGAGTTTTGAGGAATTGAAGAAGAGATTGACTATGGCACCAATTTTGACATTGCCTTTAATGAATGGTGGATTTGTAGTATACACTGATACTTTAAAATGGGGTTTATGTTGTGTTTTGATATAGCAAGGAAAGGCAATAGCTTATGCTTATTGGTAGCTAAGGCCTCATGAGTATAATTATCATACCATTGGCCTGGAGTTGGTTGTTATTATCCATGCCTTGAAAATTTAGAGGCATTACTTATATGGAGAGAGATTTTAGATTTTGATAAATCGTAGAAGCTTGAAATATATTTTAAAATAGAGATAATTAAACTTAAGACAGATAAGATATACTAAATTGTTGAAGAACTATGATTGTACTATTAATTGTCATCTGAGTAAGGCTAATGTTATTGCTGATGCTTTAAGTAAAAAAGCCTTAGATGTTATTACTAGGTTAGTTGGTTATAATTTAACATCATTGGTTAATCTTTTGTACCTTAAATGTGAAATTTGAGATTGAGAATGTGACGGCTTTAATGGCTGCACTTAAGCTAAAGTCTGTGATAGATGATAATTTTTTTTTTAAAAAAAAAGCTCAAATAAATTATACATATTTGAAAAAAATTCTATTAAAGATACATAATGGTAAAAAGACTAATTTTTCAAATAGAGATGATGGGATGACATTGATGAGTAGTTAAGTCTGTGTACCAGATGTTAGGCGTGTGATAAGAGATTATGCAAGGTGCACATAATGCATCATATGATACGCACCCTAGAAGTACAAAATGTATAGAAGCCTACGATCCCATTTTTGGTAGTCAATGAATAAGAAAGATATAGCTAAGTTTGTATCAAGATATTTAACTTGCCAATAGATCAAGGTGGAACATTAGGCACTAGTAGGTAAGTTACATCCTTTACCTATTCTTGTATGGAAATGGGAGAAAATATTAATAGATTTCGTTGTATGTTATTAAACATAAAAAAGGCATTATTCCATTTGGGTTATTATGAATAGACTTACAAAATCTGCACATTTCTTGCCTACATGATAGACATATTCACTTAATAGATTAACTAAGATCTATTTTATTGAGATTATAGGTTTACATGGTATTCTTGTTTCTATTGTGTTAGATAGAGATCCTCATTTTACTTCTCATTTTTGGAATATCTTATAAATAGCTTTGAATACTCATTTGAATTTTAGTATAACTTTTCCCTCATAAATTGTCGGTCAATCATAAAAGCATATTCATACAATAAAGTATATGATGCAAGCTTATGTGTTAGAACTTAAAGGCAACTGGGAGGATTATTTGCCATTAATGGAATATACTTATAATAATAGCTATCATTCTAGTATTGGTATAGCACCATATGAAGCTTTATATGGCAGGAAATGTAGAAGTCCAATTTGTTGGGATGTTGAAAGGATGAGACAATAAAGGGTCTCTAAATGGTGTAAGACATAATGGCCAAAATTAAAGCAGTCAAAAGATGCTTGCAAGCTACTCAAGAAAGGGAAAAAGGGTATGTTGATAAACATATATGAGAAATGGAATATTAGGTTAGAGATAAAGTATTTTTGAAAGTTTCACCATGGAAAGGCATTATTAGGTTTGGTAAATAGGGAAAGTTAAGTCTAAGGTACATTGGGCCATATGAGATCACAAAGAGAATTGGACCCTTGGAATTACCAATAAAATTATCTCAGATACACGATGTATTCCATATTTCTATGCGTCGAAGGTATCGATATGATCTTAGCCATGTATTATCAGAGCTAGAGATTGAATTGTCTAATGATATGACTTATCATGAACAACCAATTGAAATTCTTGATTAGCAACTAAAATAGTTAAGGAATCGAGTGATGCCTATGGTTAAAGTGAGATGGAGTCATTGCTTACCTAAGGACACCACTTAGGAAGTAGAGGAACACATGAGACGACAATGTCCCTATCCATTCTAAAGTCTAGTAAGTAAAATTTCAAGGAAGAAATTTTTATAAGAGGGGGGAGAATAGTATCATCCTCAATCCAAATCATATGCATTTTAATTACATTATATTTGAATATATATTTGAATATGTACATCACATGGCATAAGCATGACAATAGCACTTACTTTATTACATTTGAATATGGATATGATGTTTGCATAGTGGCATGACAAATTGTCATATGTTATGTATGTGTTATAGTATTTGAATTAGTGGTGTTTTGGAACTTATTAAAAGTATAAGGAGCATATGGGAATTATTAAATGGATAGAAGTGATGAAGGAGTGAAAGGAGGAGAAGAAGAGGAAGTAAAAGAGGAATACCAATAAATGGCAGTGAGACACATGATTTTGTCCTATTAGGGTAAGTATACAAATTAATTTTTTCACCTTTTAGGATCAAATTGGTAAGCCACAAAAGTAAGGAATTGCAGAAAATAAAAAGAAAGAAAGGAAGAAAAGTAGTAGAAGAATAAGAAGTAGGTGAGGGAGAAAAGGGAGCTAGCTTGGAGGAAACCCTAAGTTTTTCTAGTTTTTGCAAAAAATAAGTAATTTTACCTTCTTCCAACATGAAATTCCTCCTTTATAAAATGTGAAACATGCATGAATAGGAATAATTATGGATGAATTTGAGGTAGAGCTCATGTATAGAGGTTGAAGCTCAAAAAAAATAAGAACTGATTGTGTTGGTTTTATTTTGAGCAGATTTGGTACCCACGATTCCATAACCCTAAAAGAGGAACGAGGGAAAGTATTAAATACGAAATTTGTAGCCTTATGCCCCATCTAAATGCAAGTAAAATAGTTTTGTTTAATTTGGTATGTATGAGGAGATATGGATCCTTCATTAGGGTGAGTTCATAACCAATCGAAATCTTCTTAGGCTAATTATTTTCATACATTTTGATGACCTTATGTGATGATTTATACAAAGTACAAAACATGAAATTTGTAGGGTTATATTCCCTCTAAAGACTTATATCGCAATTTTGCATAATTTGTTATATGGAAAGAGATATTGCTCATTGATTGTGAATGACCCTAAGTCTGATGAAACCCTAGCAGTGTTTTAATTCTATTTTCCAAGAATTTAACGGCTATAGAATGGAAATTTGGTGATGTGCCAAACTTGAAAGTTATATATTTTTGTCTAGTATACATGCCTATAAAATGTTTTGGCTTAATTTGTCATGATTGATGAGATATTTCCCATACATCATGATTGATTGTTAACATGTTGAAAACCTGCTCACCCTGAGATTGGTCATTTGTTTTGGTGACCTTATAGACTGAATTAGATAATGAGTAAAACATGAAAAATGCTATTTTTATGTTTTATAATTTTTGGTAAATCATTTTTGCAATTGGATTTATAAGATTTGAGATATACCTAAGAATGCAAGACCTACTCATACTGAGATGACTTTGAAACAGGGCAAATTCATAAAATTGACCATAAATTATGTTGTGTATAGTTTGGACAGAATTTGGTTATGGCATGCCCATATATGTCTAGCTTAATTTAAAAAAAAGAATCAATCATTTGAATTTGTGAATTAAAAATAATAATAATAACATCCTATAAAGTTCATGATATTTTACTAGAACATATTTGCATAACCAGATGAAAGTGTTACTTTATCATCATGGATTGATTTGGTGTATTGAAATAGGTCCTCGAGGCATTAAAGATAATAGTAGGAATAAGTTGAGACTATCCACGACTTAATAATCTTGAAGGAAGAGGTAAGTAAATAGTTAATGGTACTATACACGTGATTGATTAAATGCCATGTACATATACTTAATGGAATGAAAAGTTTTTTAATATGATGATATTGATGAATACATTGATGAAAAGATTGTCATATGCTTTATTTATTTATTTTTAGGAGAAATTGATAAATTATGACTTGGCAATGGGAGTATGTAGTGATATGAGCTGCCAAAGTTATGGTTATTGTTATTAGTCATTATATTATTGAAATTTTGTTGGATTTATAGTTGATTTGTTGAGAGACTAATACTTGATGTTGTTAGCAAACAACACAATTCAAAGCCTATGTGACAATGATATATAACAGTCTGTGTGGTAATAACATTTAATAACCTGTGTGGCAATGATATCTATAGCTTGTGTGGCAATACTATATAATAGCCTATATGACAATAACATTTGATAGCCTGTGTGGCAATGATATCTATAACATATGTAGCAATAATATATAACAACATGTTTGGCAATAATATAAAATAGCTCATGTGGCAATGCTATCTACAGCCTATGTGGCAATAATATATAACAATCTATATGGCAATAGCATCTGATAGCATATGTGGCAACAACATTCGATAGCCTGTGTGGAAACAATATTTGAAGCCTATGTAGCAACCAAATATGAAAGCCTTTATGGCAGTGACATCTATAATGTATGTGGCAACAATTCATGCCATCCTATATGACAATAACATTTGATAGCCTGTGTGGCATTTAAGAGTAAAAACTCTTTATTTCATGCATGGATATATTGATGAGTTATTTATATTTAATTGTTATTATGTTATTTGAGATTGAAGTATCGTTATGCATTTACTTATTAAGTATACAAGCTCTTCTTTTGCATTCAATTTTCTTTCAGGAAGAGTAGACTAAGATTACATCCAATTTACATTTCGAAATTGTTGTCTAGTAGTCTAATAGAGGTTAGACCAATATGCAATCAATTAGCATTTAAGTTTGTTAACCATGTATATTTTGTTGTAAATAGTTACTATATTGTGAAACAAGATACATAGTGTAAAAAAAATAAAAACAATATAATTGAAATAAGATCCTTTAAAAATAATAGATAAAATGAGAGGATTTTAATGATGTTGTGTCACTTTAGTATTCCATGTTTTATGAATAAATTAATGCACCTACTTTAGGAATGATTAGTAAATGGGTCATTACAATGTGTATAATGACTAAATTGTGACATTTTACATGTAAATACAATTCAAGTGAGAATTATATGATATTAATGATTACTTGGCATACCATTGTGAATGAACACTTACATATGGAACTAAAAGGATGTTGTGACTGACTTGTCAAACACTTGCAAATCACTTGGAAAAAAGACCAATTTGTCCTATTATGGCACATGTTATTGATCAAATGAATGAAATGTTTTATGTTGGCCAATAAAATCAAATGTCACTTGAATCATATGAATTCCCAATAACAGTGTTTGCCTGGCACGGTCACGAAAAAATTAATCTATTACATTTGCACTTGCAAAGTTAAGTCTTATAAATATAATGTGTCCTAACAATTTTTGATTGTTGGTTGTGTCATAAGAATTTGATTATTATTTTTATTCTTTAAGTCGTGACTCACTAAATTGCAATTATATTTTTCAAACTGAAGCATAAGGTTTGGGTACTTTAGAGCATAGAATGTTACATATAGACATATGGTGCATAGATCGTTAGCTAAATTCCAACTCTCTCTCTTCTGGTGTCATATGCATATAACTAGATAGGCCTAAGTTTCTAGTTACCAATATTAAATAAGTTAACATGATGGATTATGTATGAATGATGAGTTAACCTTTATGCATATAAATACTTAGACATGAATGTCATGCTTAGTATATGGAAATGGATGTTACATATGCATACATGAAATACATATTGGAATATGTATGAATGATGAGTTAACCTTTATGCATAAGAATAGTTGGACATGAATGTCATGCTTAATATATGGAAATGGGTGTTACAGTTCAAATGGTAAAAAGTGAACTCTAAATACCTGAAGGTTGGTTCCTAATATTCAACCAGTTTATTGGTGCCTAACCTATTCCCTAAGTCAGATATAATTTTTTAACTCGATCTCTGATGGGTAAAGATAAATTGAGCCTTTTGAATGTCTTAGTTAGGTTCATATTTCACCATGCCCAAATTGTTGTCTTGTCTAAAGTCGAGTGGTGACTTCATATCTTTTTAGATATAGTACCAATGTATGTCTTATCTTGGTCTCTCGTTGATCGCCAAATTGGAAGAAGGGCTTCAAACTTGAAAGAGGCTTAAAGGATCCCCTATTGATCCTAATGCATGCCACATTTTAGGGTTATTAGCAATGTATGATCTTCATTCTCTAGATCACCTAATAGTCAATAAAAGGATGGAGTCGCAAGCAATATTATACTTGTTTGAGTGAAAACCCAAGGTGAGCATAATGGCGACTCTATTGGGGACCTGAAATTGACTTCGTATTTAATCTTTGGTTCATTTTTACCATATTAACTTTATAATTAATTAGTATAAATTGCATTCATGTAGCCTCCACACTTCACCACATGTGTCTACCCTTAGATTAATCAATGGGTTCTTCTAACTAGAGACTTAAGCTCTATTTAGGCTTAATAGATGGTGAGGATGGTCGCTTACTTATGAGCCAAGTACTTTCGAGTATATCAAATGGGAAGTTATGACAATCATCCCTAAAGCTTGTGGGAACCATCAATTATAATAACGAATTCAACCATCTAAACGCATATAGGAGCCAATAGCACCTTGGAATAAGATAACTTTTTTATTGAATTTCTTCTTCAAAGAAAGGTTAAAGTCCTAAAAGAACATGGTTATAAGTCCCCAATGTAAATATCATTGTTACCTTATTCACCTTAATGTAATCACCCTTGTTACATGGACAAGTATATTCCCCTACCCCGCCATGTAAAAGATTCTCATTTCTTATATACATCCCTTAGGGATTATTTGTTTCTTGTACATCTTTTCCTAGGGAATGTAAGGTTTTTCCTTTTTATGAACACTTTGTTTATGTCTCTATTTCCTATGTCCACATGTTCTTTTAGGACTTTGGCACTTTTAGGTTCATGGTGACCATACACATTCTCTATCCTTTGTTGGTAGAAGAAAGAGACTCCACTTAAGAAAGAGCTTCTAGACCTCGTGTCTGGGAGAAATAAGGTTTAATGGATCTTTTACTAATAATGTGTGCATTTCATGCATGCATGCATTCTTTATTTGTTTATGCATCATACTAGTAAGCTTTGTTTTATAACCATTACAGCTCTACCTTAACCTTTGTGGAAGAGAAAGGGCAGCTAACTTACTAGGAAAAACTAGACCCTTATTCCGATTGAAAGACCATAACGACCCATGGAACCTATAATATCGTGAGAAGTGTTAGAAAAAATGATGACTAAGTTCAACCATATGATGAATGGGGGGATTACTTAGGAGGTAAATAAGTACGTTAATGTCATTCTAAGAAGGGGAGAAACCTCTGCTAATAGAACTGATAAGGTAAAGGCACCTATGGAGACACCCTAACCCATTTGTGATTGACGATGATCTATTTAAGATAAATGAGTACCATGAAAGGAGGACAACTAAAGAAGCGAGAAGTACTACTATTACTCTTGATAGGCAAGCAAAAAGTAAAAAGAGTATTTGGTTTGATGACTTTGCTAAGTAACTGGAAATGATATAAAAAGCTTTTGAAGCCAAAGGTTTAGAAAAATGGATTGATATTGAGGAGTTGATTGCCTATAAACCTAAGAAACTCCTAGCTAACTTTTGAATGCCCAAGCTTTGAAAGTTCATGGGTACTTAGAATGCAAAGAATCATGTTTGGTCATATGTATTGGTTATGAAGGCATATGGGCACCCATAGACACCATGTTAGAACTTTTTAAGCTATCATTAAAGGGATTTGCTATGACGTGGTATTTCAATAACCCAAAGACAATCAGAGAAGACTATAAATAATTGACAGAGGATTTTAAGAAATATTATGCATGCAATTCATATTTAGAGGTCTCCTTGCAAGATATTTGAAACAAAATATAGAGAAAGTTTTAATGACTATATAAGAAGGTGGAATAATACAACCTCTAAGGCAACTACTAGGCTGGTGAAGAGGGAAGAAGTCCAAATGATTATTAAGGAAGCATTACCTAATATTAGCACCAAAATTAGGGGTATGTTAGCATGAAATTTACAGGATCATAGAGAAGTCAGTTTGTGGGGCGAAGATTTGAAAACTACGTTGAAAGGCAGTACAAGGGAAGAAGTGCCCTATCTCACCCATAAGGAGAAAGATACAAGACGATTGATATGAATGCAGTAAGGGCTTCGAAACAATTTAGAGATTTGGGAATGCCTTTATCTAAGGCATTGAACAAATTATAAAAAGAAGGGGAGTATTAAAGCCTCTTTCACCAAAGCCACCTTCTAACACACTGCCAAGGGGGTATGATGCTAATGCATACTATGCTCTTCATCAAGGGGTTGGGCACAACACAGATGACTATTATAGGATGATGCATGCAATTTAAGATCTCATAGATAATAAGATGATTATTTTGCCTAATGTTGAAAGACTGAATATAAGGGTAAATCCTCTCCTAAACTATTATAGTGTTCCACCTCCCAACAAGGGACAATCATGAAAGATTCTATAATTCCTAAAGAAATTGTTATAGTTACCATTAAAAAAATACCAAAGGAGGCTGCTATTATGGTTTGTACCATTAACCCAAGGAATAATTCAGACAAAGATACATAATAAGAGAAAAGGAAAAGTATGACTAAGTTGTGGGAAGAGAGTGGTGAGGAGAAATAAGGGGAACATGTGGACCATATAATTCAAAGTGGAAAATATTACCTTGATAGAGAGGCTCCTAAGGAATTAAGGAAGGAGAACGAAGAATATAAACTTATAGCAAAGAAAAAAAAAGGAAGATAACCCTATTCAAAGGCAATTGAAAAATATGCTAGCTCAAATCAATATGTAGGAGTTGTTTATCACTTCAAAATAGCATAAAAAGGCCATGGTGAAAGCTCTATTAGGTTTGATTATCTTTAAGGAAGCAACACTGAAATATGTTGTTTCTTTTGTAACCCACAAAAGGAAAATCACTTTCTTTGATGAATATTTACCACCATAAGGAAGGGATCATAATATGATTGTATTCATAAAAGTCGAGGTAAAGGGTAAACACACTTCATGTGTGATGGTGGATGATGGATCTAGGATTAACTTTTGTCCTTTCAAGCTTTTGCATAAATTTAGGGTATCAGAGAAGGATTTAAAGGTATCAGATAATGTCACTCAGGCATATGATGATAGTAGAAACTGGGTAGCTAATATACTCAAGACCATGGTAAAAATTGGGATTGTAGAAGCAATGATGGAATTTACAACATTGGACATCCCTGTCACCTTTTTCACTACTATTGAGAAGGCCATGGTATCACCCATTAGGAAGGAGTACCATCCACAATGCATCAAAAGGTTAAGATTTCTTACAAGAGTGAAGTAGTCACTATATATGTAGAGGTTAGGGAAAATTGTGTCAACATTGAACGTAGTTATACCACATCTCAGAGATTTTCGATTACGAGAGTCATAGACAAATGGTTAACCTAAAGGTGATGAGAATTATGAAAAATATGAACTTCCTACCAGGTCAAGGATTAGGAAAGAATTCTACAGGTATGTTAGACTTTTTAAGGATTTTGACTTAGACCACTAAAAGAGGATTGGGTTATCATGGAAAAGAAACTAAGTTGGAAGTGAGAGACCTGCATGTACTCTATCTAATTTCTTTGTGAAGGAAAAGGAAGTTGAAGGAGGAGCTAAGGAATGAGCTACTCATGAGGATAAAAAGCCATTAGATGATGACACTATGGATAACCTTGAGAAAGCATTCTTTCATATAGGAGTTGGGGAGATAGGCTATTAGAATTATCAGGATTTGTCATATGAGAAAAAATATGAGAAGAATAAAAAGAAGAAAAAGAAGATGGGTAAATAGGTGGTGAAAGAGAGTACTCAGGGATCAAAACAATCAACAGCTTTATATGGTCCATAAAATAGTTGGCCATGGAATGACAAGTATAAGATGTTTGATGAGGAACACAAGCAGTATTTATTGGACCAATAATTTTGGGTCATGGGTGAAGACCTCAAGAAGAAGCAATCTGGCTTGATGAATCAAGATGCTCCTCTCATGAATCCATAATGGGGATATATAGGAGAATGCAAGTTCAAAGAGATTGTGTGCACTAGATTGAGTTCAATAAAACATTGAGAATATGATTATGAACTCTGTTGAGGACATGGGTAACAATGAATAGCATAGGGTCAGGCACCGGGTCCCAAACAAGTTGAGTAAAAAAGGGTGGCCCTCTAGGAGAGTTTTATGAAGAACCAGTTTAAAGATAGTTAGATAGAACAACACTTGGAAAAGGTGGTGAAAGTTATAACTAGTGTAGAATCAAAAAAGGAAATGAGTACAAAATAGGTTGGTGACTCAAATGCAGCTCAAGTGACTGACAATAAGAAGAAATAAGAAGAAAATAGGAGTAATGTTAAAAAAGCTCCTGACAATTTACTAAAAGAAGCTGTTTTTCTCGATACCATTGATGTTCCTATTTCTAGCCTATTTAATGAAATAAATGATGAGTTTGCTTACTTGTGTGATGTGTTCCTTAATGGTAGTGTGTATTACATGCATCATTTCATGAGCATATTTAACATTAATTTTGTGCATACCTCTACATTTAATCTTAACATATAGGAAAATTTAAGGATCTTACTTATTGCCAATGATGTAACACTAAAAGAGCATAGGAGGTTTAAACTATTACTCAAAAAGTACCGAAGGAACTTTACTTTGACATATGATGATTTGCTAGCAGTTGATCGAAGGATAGTTGAGCACAAAATTCTAACCTATATGAACATGAGACTTAAACCAAAAGCTTAAAAGGATGAGACTATTGTGGGTTCAGTTGGTTAATGAAAAGGTGGCAAAGTAGTTAAACATTAAGTTTTTAGAAATAGTTGATTACCCCAAATTGTTAGCTAACATAGTCTCAATGTCAAAGAAAGATGGAAGGGTAAGAAAGTGTGTGGATTGCAAGGACCTAAAAAAGGCTTGCCTTAAGGATGACTTTCCTCTACCTTGCATTGATGTGTTAGTAGATAGTGTTACAAAATGTGTTATGTAATATTTCTTAAATAGGTTCTCAAGCTATAACTAGATCCATATGGCAATCACTGATAAAGTGAAAATCACCTTCATCAAAAAGTAGGGGACATACTACTACAAGGTTATGTTGTTAGGATTGAAAAATGCAATAGTGACATACTAGCAAATGGCAACTACCTTATTTCATGACTTAATCCATAAATAAGTGGAAGCATATATGAATGACATTGTGGTAAAGTATATTGGCCTTTATGCACCTATAAGAGTTTGTTAAATTGATGGGAAATTTTAAATTTTGGAGGGAAGGTTAAAGAAGCAAGCTTATAAGAAAGAGTAGAAGAATAAAAGATATAAAGAATTTATAGTGGTTTAGGTGTTAACAAACCCTATATCTACCCCTCTAATTACCCAATTGTGTATTTTACTAACACTAAATGGTGTTACACAAGCTCACACAAAACCTCACAAATGTTTTATAATGCTTACACATAACCTATACAATAGTTTTTACAAATTAGGATTTCTTTAAAACCCAATCCTCAAGGTGTTTAAAGGCTCACACTAAACTTTAACAACTAACTTATACATAATTAATGAGAGAGAGTTCAAATTTGAATTTATAAGAGTTTGACTATAATTTTCTTGCATTTAAGTCCATTTAGTGGAGTATTTATAAGTTACACCGACAAACGAACCATTATAAATAAAACTATCTCCATATCTTCAAAGTTAATGGTAAAATCCTTTATTTAATGCTTGTAAGATGAATGTTGCGGTCGTGATCACAAGACTTGATCACAATCTTCACATTTGCATTGGATTTGGCTCAATCACGATTGTGAACTTTAATCATGTCTAAAGACTAGTTACATGTGGAACTCTAGCATTGGTCCATCAAAAACTAGTTACTGGGTCTCTTAAAAAGAGGTTGAGAGTCGCAGTCATGATTTGGAAAGGCTAGCCATGACTTTCACCATGAATTAATGGAGAATTTGCACATGGTAAATTATTATCATAGCTAAGTTTTTGTTGTCATTTTTTTTTATCATCCAATGTGTACTTTGATATGTGGCATTGCCTGATTAAGAGTTTTGGATCCCTCCAATGGCATTTAAATATAGCTTTCATGACTAACACCATGACTTGCACCAAGAACTATATTATACTAAATGATCATCAATGTTCCTTAGATACCAGTCACGACTTATAATTCATGGTCACAAATTAGAGGTAACATTTCATACTTTGACCTTTCTACTTCCATTCAACTTTCAATGAGTTTCTATATTAAATTCTATAAGAGCAACACTTAAAATTGACATTAGAACCTTCCAATCTATATTGTCAAGATCAAAAGGGAGTTTGACTTAGGTTTGACCAACCTAGTCTAACAATCTCCCCTTTTTGGTTTAGACAATCTAAATTAAATATGTAAAGTACAAAGAACCAATTATGCATATTCTTAATTATTTTAAGGTTTTGGAAGTTCATTGAGAAGTGAATCTTGATGAACCAAAGTGATGGAAATATTATCCCTTTACATGTAGAGTCAATTTTCTCTCCCCCTTTGTGAAGATAAAAAAGATAGGGAATAAGGAAAGGGAAGTACCATAAATTTTAATCATAATTGCAATCAATAAGCAATTTCAGTCATAATGTTAGCAAGCAATCACAATTACAATAAGGAATGAATGGGAGTACAAGTAAACAAACATAATTGTAATTTTCATTAATTGTTAAAAAAGTTAACAATATTACATAAACATCTTCAAACATACAGAGATGTAATATCACACAATAGAATTAGGCTACCATAGAAAACAAAGAAATATAAGAAAGTGAGGATGAAAAATAAAGAAATGACAAATGAATTTCTAAATAGTTATAGAAGAATAATTATCTTCAACAACTTGATCATCATTCCCTTGAGTATCTTCTCTAACTTAAGTACTACTTAAGCTGAGCATTTCTATCTTCTTCCTGATCTTCCTCCTTTTTTTGGGAGTCATCCATATCTTAAAAATTATAAAGGTGGCAAGAAGTGACCCAACCTTCTCTTGGAGGTCTATAAGGTCATTTTTAAGATGGTATAGGAGTTGAAATCGCCTCTTGATCATTCTCATGACCTTGTTTAATTTTTTATTATTGGATGAGGGGGACATAAAAGTACTTTTGGCCTTGGATTTTACCTTTGATTAGGAAGGGACATAGGATGGTGGAATTTCTTCTTGTATGCCTTCTTTAATCACTAACATCTTCCTCTTGGAGGCTTGAGAGGTCTCATGCTTCTTAGCCTCATTAAAGCCAAAAATGTACTCATTGATGTTGGGTTTTATGGCCTTTACACTAAAGGGGTAGTTGAGGTCAAGATAGTTTTGGCTAGGAAGAAATTTCTTAGTAAGGTAGGCTTCCTTCTCATCATTTAAGGCACTAACAATACCTTCTCATCATTTAAGGCACTAACAAACTTATATATGATAGTTATGTGAGAGGGAATGAGGAATTAGCTTTTTGATTTGATACTCATGTAGATCAATTGGTTTGCAAAATATCTTTCAATTTGAATGGGGTAATTTTGGGTAAGGCAATTTGAAATACTTTTTTGTTTCCATCTCCCTTAGCATTGAAGGAAAAGGTTATGACCTTATGAAGGAGCCAAAAAGGTATTAATTTTATGCTTTTTTTTTCTATGGAGCTTTTGGGGTCACGTTTAGTCTTTATAGAAATTTGAGACCAAAACTAAGAGTAAATGAGCTCTAAATAATAAATATTAAGAAGAACACCCTCCCCCAATTTGAAATTAAAAAGAACAAAAATTTTCTCATGGTTAATGAAATAATGGTCCCTAAAACCATGAAAAAGGAAGGCCATGCATACTCACTCTAGATTCTACTCTCTTGCTTACCACCGCCATACACATCAATTCATGTACAATCTCCTTATAACCTAGTTTTTCTCTAAATATAAACTCATTCCATCTTAATTGGATAAGAATGCCTTGATCTCTCCTTTGATGTCATGTGAGGTGAGAAGAAAAATAGAGGTGATTTTATTGGCTTGAATTATCTTCTTTGAATTTGCCTTATACCTCTCATTTTCTTCCTTTATGATTCCTTTCATGAGATAGAGAGGAGAAGGGCCTTAAGATTGGGCAATCCCTTATGAGTTTTTTAGAAGCCATTAAGAGAGTTAAGGTTGTTTGGGAGTTGGGATAATTGAGAGAAAGAAGAAGATTGATGAAATGGAATGTAAAAAGTGAATGAAGGGGCATTATGAGGGTTTACATAGGCATAAAAGAGGTAGGAAATAGTAAAAAAAATGGCTAAATGATCATTATATGAGAAGATGCACTATTTGGTAGTCAAATTGGAATTACCCAGTGGTTACAACTATATCGCAACTACTACTAGCCTATAGTAACCACAAATTCTAAAAATTTTGAGTAACATGTACAATTTTCTTAAAAGGAAGTGAGGAAAATGGTTAAAGACTTTTGAAATTCAAAAAATCATCGAGGCAATCTTTTGGCCATAAGTTTGAAATGAGAAAAGTTTGAAATTTGAATATGGCTTACAAATAACGATCGTGATTCCTAATCTCAGTCATAAATTAAAAGCCAATTTTTAAAACTCAGTCATAAATTAGAAGCCAATTTTTAAAACTAACTTGAAATTAAAATTTATGTATATAGCCTAATATTAGTGTAATCAATTTAACTTTTTGATGATTTAATCATGCAATTAAGCATAAAGAAGCTCAACTGCATATTGAATTGACTCATCCGACATATCAAGCATAACAATTCAATCACATGTAAACCAAGCATTAACAATAATCTATTAAACACTATCAATCAACATCTCATGCATGTAATTAGATTAATTTTCTTTTACTCTAGAGAGCTTCCATCAAGCATCCCTACTTCCCTTTTAATGAAGTTCATACTTTCTTCATTAAAGGTTTAGTGAAAATGTCGATAAGTTGGCGATTGGTGTCAATAAATTCTAACACCACATTACCATTTTGCACATAATCTCTTAGAAAGTGTTGCCTAGTGTCAATATGCTTGATTTTTAAGTGTTGGATGGAATTTTTTGAAACATTCATTGTAGATGTGTTGTCATATTTGATGTGAATGTGATCAACATCTTTGCCATATTTCTTAAGTTGTTGCTTCATCCAAAAAACTTAGGTGCAATAATAAACTGCCGCCACATATTATTCTTTAATAGTGGATAAGGTAACCAAAACTTGTTTCTTGCTAAACCATGAAACTAGATATTCACCAATAAATTGACAATTTCTAGAAGTGATATTTCTATCTAATAAACTATTGACATAATCCATATCTAAATAACCAATAAGACTAAAAGATGAGTTCTTAGAATACCATAATCCTATAACATGCAAATATTTTAAAATCCTGTTAACCGTATGCAAGTGTGATTTCTTAGGACAATATTGAAACCTAACACACAAGCAAACACTATACATAATATTGAGTCTATAAGAGGTAAGATAGAAGAGAGAGCCAATCATACCTCTATACTTCTTTTCATCAATAGGCTTACCCGATTCATCTTTGTCAAGCTTTATCGATGCATTCATTGGAGTCTTAGCTACTTTGCATCCTTCCATGCCAAATCTATTGAGGAGTTCCTTAGTGTATTTGGCTTGATTAATGAAGATGTCCTCTTTGGTTCGCTTGATTTGATGACCAAGGAAGAACCTAAGCTTACCCACCATACTAATCTTAAATTCCCAAGTCATACACTTCATAAATTCTTCATAAAGAATTCATTAGTAGCACCAAATATAATATCATCAATATAAATTTACACTATGAGTGTACCCTTGTGATGCTTTTTCACAAATAATATTGTGTCAACCTTTCCTTTTTCAAAATAATTTCTAAAAAAAAAAAAAAACTAAGCCTTTCATACCATGCTCTTAAATCTTGTTTCAATCCATACAAGACCTTAGTTAGTTTGAAAACTTGTTTAGGAAAATCATTAGATTCAAAACCTAGAAGTTGTTAAACATATACTTCCTCCATAATAAAACCATTAAAAAATGCACTCTTCACATCCATTTGAAAAAGTTGTTGAAATTCACATAACATGTAAATGCTAACAAAATTCTAATAATCTTTAATCTTGCCACAAGGGCAAATGTTTCATCATAATCAATGCCTTCTATGAGCACCTTGGATTTCACAGTTTTACACTTGAATGAATGGAATATTGCTTATCGATCATTTAGGGAATGAGAGGACAAGGGTCATCTATTAATAATAACCCCTAATCATGGCTTATGGTTTGGATTAATGAGATATCCTTAAGGCCTTTATAAGATAAAAGCCCATTTTTCTAAAGTAGTTTTCAATGGGGGACCAAGGTAGGATAATACATTGGTACCATCCCTAGGTGAAATATGGGGTTGCCACCCGACTTTGGTCGAGACAAGAATCTAGGTAAGAAAAATTTATGAGTCTACATAAGTCATTTAGATGGCCTAATCCATCTCCACCACATTAGAGATCAGGTTTGGGAGTTGGGTATGACTTGGGAAAAGAGGTTAGGCACTTCTTAATTGCACAGATATAGCGATCTAGCCTTTGGGCAATCAATGGTTCATTTTTATACTTTGCCTTTATTAATCAATTTCCCATTTATCCATCTAGACACATCCATCTAAGCAAGCCATCAACTATAGCAACAAAGTATGCAATGTTTAAATGACGTGCAAAGATGTGAAAAAAGCAATAAATAATATATACAATGTGAGGATAGGGGATACATATCTAAATAGTGGGATTATCTAAGCAACCATTCATTCATATCATGCATAATTAATTGGGAACAGGGTCCTGCATCATGGCAAAGGGTTTCAACATGCACTATTGTTCATCTATTCAAATACAACATGAATAATTATATAGGATGAGAATCAAGGCCAAGTTCATAGCAAAACTCAAGTAATAACACCTACACCTAAAGGAAGAAAATAAATTAGTAATGAAATGATAAAAAATAAATAATAGAAAGTAAAGTAAAATTAAATAAAGTTCTTGATAGTCAAGGTCCCTGAATATACATCTGGTGTTTGTGGTAACACAACCTGATATCATAAAATCATTAAACAAATATAAAATAAATACATAGAATCATGAACATATGAGGAAGAAAACATGTAATGCAAAGCACTTGAAGGATATTAAATGGCCTAAGACAAAACCCATAATAAGAAGGATCCTTGGATTGATGAATCTTCACCCTACGTAGCTCTGAAAGAGCAAAGCATCCATATGAACTACTAATCATGTATGGTTAGCATACAACACTAGAATAGGGAAGATTAAGGGCTAAAACACTATTCACATACTTTAAGCATGTAAACTCCTAACATACAGTGAGCTCTCAAAGTCAATGGAACTTCAAGTTCCTCACTTGATCATGGCTCTAAGATGATTAAAATAGAATAAAAACACCTCCTCAAAATCAAATGGAAGATCCCAAAAGTTTTTTCTTTTAGTATGATAAATAATGAAAAACCATATGAGGCATAATCAAGACTCCGTTTTTTTAGATGAATAGGGGTCCTAGGTAATTAAACATCACCCCATTATGCCATTAGAATCATAAAACAATATAAAAAAAAAAAAGCTTCAAAAAAGATAGAAATTTGAAGGAAAGGAAGAAAAAGAACTTTGCAAAAAACCATCTACTAGTCAAACTGTGTTGTACAACCCAATATTGGGGCTGTACAAACTAGGCAAAGGGTTGTATAGCCTATAGAAACGGTTATACAACCTATAGACAAAGTTGTACAATATCTATTTCCTTGACTTTATAAGCATAGATATAAAGGAATGGGGAAGAAGAAGGGGGAGTGAGGGGATTCCTGGATGGCTTTATATGTTTTTATGCCCTGAGAGGCTCACAAGTTCAATATTTTCCTCCAAAATGCTTAAGGAATACACAAAGCTAAACAAATTAGGTCCAGTTTTACCTTGGAATGAGTTAGGCTAAGTTAGAGTTTAAGGTTTCTATGTTTGAAGGATGTTTAAGAGGTGATTTTGGCAGAGTAACCTTAGGGTTTTAAAGCCTCCACTCCCTCTTTAAAATGAGGGGTACTTATGAAGGGAAAAGGGTGCACCAAAGCTAAAAATGGTTCTAATTGTACCATGTCCATATCTAATCACAAACAAGGAGGTTAATCTTCAAGAATCAGGGTTTGAATGCACGTTGTATAACCAATAATGGGTTGTACATTTATTTGTCTAGGCTATATAGGGGGACCAGTTGCAGATTGTTCTTATGACAAGGGTTTAAAGGAGGGCTATACAATCCATTAAGCCTGACAAATAGTTTTGGGCTTAGTCTTTGGTTCGGTCTTGGGCTTGATTTTGGGCTTAGCTTCAGGCTTCTCTAAAGTTTCCCAGAGCCTTTAATCTATTACTTTAGAAATTCATTTTGCATTATGGGGAATAGATTTAGTGATTTTCATCACCAAGCTTGCAACCTAGGTTCTAAAATTTGGTGCTAATAATTTTCCTCCTCTTTGTAGGGCTTGGAAAACATCATTTGAGACATGACTACTGGACAAGATATAACACAGTATTAGTTATAAACATGAACACCAAATAAAGGATACAAAAAGATACAATTTTCTTAAAAACTCCTCAAGCAAATGCTAAGGCCCTTGGTAGCCTTCTAGTAAGTACCAAACTTCCTAACCACCCTCTAACAAGTATCAAGATTAAACATCTTCTTCCACTAGACCTTGAGTAAGTATATGATTTCTTCTTAATAGCCCTTGATCAAGTATTAAGCTTCCTAATAGCCAACAAGCAAGTGACAAGGTTAAACATCTTTTAGTAGCCCTCAAGTAAGTACTGGGGGTTTTCCTTAGTAGCCCTCAAGTAAGTATTAAGCTTCCCAATAGCCTTTTAGCAAAGGTTAAACATCTTCTTCTAGTAGCCCTCGAGAAAGTATTGGGGTTTCTTCTTAGTAACCCTTAAGTAAGTACTAAGCTTCTTAGCAGCCCGTTAACAAGTACCAAACTTAAACATCTTCTTCCAGAAACCCTTAATCAAGTATCGGGATTTCTTTTTAGTAGCCCTTGAATAAGTACTAAGCTTCCTGGAAGCACTCTTTATAACTACCAAGGTTAAACATCTTCTTCTAAAAGCTCTTAAGTAAGTAATGGGGTTTCTTCTTAGTATCCCTCGAGTAAGTACTAAGCTTCTTAGCAGCCCTTTAACAAGTACCTAAATTAAACATCTTCTTTCAATAGCCCTCAAGCAAGTACTGGGGTTTTTTCTAAGTAACCCTCAACCAAGTACTAAGCTTTCTAACAGTGCTCTGGCAAGTAGTAAGGTTAAACATCTTCCTTTAGCAGCCCTCAAACAAGTACTGGGGTTTCATCTTAACAACCTTTTAACAAATACTAAGCTTCTTGGTAGCTCTTTAACAAGCACCAATGTTAAATATCTTCTTCCATTCTTCAGTTCAACCTTAGCATTATCATTTCTACCATCTGACTTCTCTCTGGAGTTGTTTTTGTTTTGCCCTTTGGCATCTCTTTTAGTTCTCTTCATTTTTCCTTTTGGCATCATTCTTTCAGTATCTCTTGGCTTTGTTCACTTTCTTTTATCACTTTTTAGATTTGTCTATTTCTCTTAACTCTTTGATTTTGGATCTTATTTTGCTTTCTTTTACTTCTCTATTGTTTTGTCTTCTAACGTTTCTTGCTTTCTCCCTATTTTGATTCTTCAAATTTCACTCAAGCTTTCCTTTTAGTTTCACTATTTACTTTCTTCTCAGGTTCCTCCTTTCACATAAGTTTGAAAAATAGTGTTATGAAGATAAATATTCAAATTAAAATGAATAAGCTACATATGTGCTTCAAGGATGCTAAAAGGATACAAGATCAAAAAGCTTGATGGTGTTTTACAGGCTTCACTTTTCTTGGTGGTTCATTATGGTCTTAGTCTTGACATGAGCTTATTCCTTGAGTTGCCTACCTATTTTCCTAATTCCCTCATTTTGACACTGCTTCTTGCATAGGGTTATCATACTTAAAGCTAATACAATTTCCCAAACCTTTACGCAGATGGTTGCAATCTCTTATTCATGAATCTTAACTTTTTACGAGCAGTAAAATGCATAGCACCCAACGAGTGATACCGTGGTCTTCCTGATAAAAGTAAGAAGATTGGGATATCCAATATTATAAATTCCACCATTGTCTCTACTATGTGCATTTTGACCAGGGTTTTAAACACACTCAAAGTCAACCTACTACTATCGTCATAAGCTTGAATGACACTGTGAAAGGCTTTCAAATCTTTCTTAGAGAATCCAAACTTGTGTAATAACTTTAACATGCATATGTTAATTTTAGAACCATCATACATGGTATAGGCCTTCCCTTTACCTCATCTCGAATGAACAGGGCTAGATTGTGATCTCTTCCTTTTAGTGGCAAATCCCCATCTGAGAAAATAATTTTTCCTTTATGAGTCACCAATGCAATGTCATCCTTTTGAGTGGCTTCACTTCTTCGATACATTGATTTGGGTTAGCACCTTATTCAACTATTTCATAATAAGATTGTCATCCTCTTTCTCCTTCACAATGAGTTCATTTGTCTTATTTTCAACCCTTGCCTCCTTAAGAGTTCCCTTGTCAGAGTTGTACTTCCGACTTTGAGTTACATGGCTCATTCATCCAATTTCTTTCTCTTCATCACTCTACTCACATAGCTGAATCATCATTCTCTTCCTTCACACCTCTTTTGTTTCCTCATTTAAGCTTTCTTCAAGATTAATAGTGCAAATGACCATAACCTCCTTTGAGACCTCCATGATAGTAGTAATAACAACTTCCTTAAGAATTTTAGAATTTATCATAAATATCACCTGATTTGGGGGGCAGAACATTACGATAGTTTAGGAAAGGGTTCCCTCAGTTGCTAGGCCTTCCATAATTCAGCAGAATAATGGTCTTATTGTTGTTGAGATTCTAAATCCATGTATCTTATTGTATAATAGTCATTAGTATTGTGACCTAATCCTTGATGGAAAATGCAATGGGCGTTAGTGTCACATCTTCTAAGTAGTGGATTAGGAAATACTCTTAATACTAACGACTTCAACAATCCTTCTTCTACAACCTCTCAAATGCCTTGGACATAGACATCCCTAAATTCGTGAACTATTTTGGCATCCTTATTGCGTTGACATCTACTGTCTTATTCTCTTCGGCCTAAGGCTAAGATGGGGCACTTCTTCTTTCCCCATATAGTTTTCTCGATTCAAATTCCAATTCTTCAGCTTGTAAACTTTCTTCTCAAAGGTCCTTAAAGTTCTTGAACAATATTCCTCTGATTTTGATGCTAATTCTACTGTCTTATTCCTCATGTTTGAAGTTGCCCTTCTCTAGTTATTTTGTTAAATCACTAGGACTTCTAGTTGGTAATCTTATTGGTCTCTCTAGCATTTTGACATAGTGTAAGCTCCCATTTTTCCCGCTTGATGTTGACATGTCTCCTAAATTAAGTTTTTCTCTTCATTTTTTATTATTTTGTCTTCTTTTCTAGTTGAATTTCCTGCAATTATTCCATTGGTAATTTCAATCTTCACCTTTCTTATGGCCTTTTCTTTCATCTTACTATATTTATAATGCAAGTTTTTATTTCAAACCACTATAATGCCTAAATTGTTCCCTTTCTGGTCTTGTTCATGCTAGGCTTTATTGGTTCCTTTCTATACTTCCTAGCCATCCACTTAAACATCATGCAAAGTTTTAGTAGTTGTCATCATTGACAAGTTTTTATTGCTCCTGATGTGACATTCGACTCTTTTGGCCTATTGTTAAAACATTCCCACTTGTTGACCCCTTTATGCAACTAATATTTCTTATTAGTTGATCACATTCATCGAGATGTGAACTATCCAATGTCCTTCATCTTTAACAGTCCTAAAGGGACTGCCTAGGCCTACTTACTGAAGTTCTCACTGGATGATCTTTACTAAAGTTGTCCTATCTTTTTTTAGTCTAATTTGCCTTCATAATTGATAACATCAAGTATTTCACAAAATCATATAGTTGATTAGCTTCCCTTCCTTCTCGAGTGTTTATAGTTAGTTAGTAGGTGCATCGAGTTACACTTCAGAGCTCCAAAGTGTGTACTTGGTTGAGGCTCGAGGTCTTTCTATCTGTATGGATCATTATTCATTTTTTGAAGTATACTCCCCGGTCAGGTGTTTATCCATGTAGGGACTTTTATCTCAATACCCAGTACATCCCCTTCAAAAGGATTTGCATATTACCTTTATCCCCTCATGTATGTGCTATTATGTTGACTTATCTATATATTTACAATTGTTGTAGTCCTTCTTTCCTTGCTTTTCTCTTATAGGGCTTGAACCATTTTTCTCTACTTTATTCTTATCACTTTATGGAATAAAAATCTCAATCACCTTTTTTCTTATCCTAGCTTTATTATGTGACAAGCTGAGAAAATAATGCGGCAATGAAGGAATGGATATAACATGCAAGAAATAGCAAAAAGCCAAACATTGAGGATACTGAAAAGGATAAGACAATCCATTATGACTTTGCCAATTCACTTTCCCTTAATCTTATCCCTAGGAATATAGAAGTTGTAACAATAATGCCTTTACTAAATCCCTTATGATCTCTATAATTTGATCTTTTGCACCTTATTATTTTGAAGGTGGCCATTTTATCCATTTTACCCATTGTCCTTTTGCCATATTTATTATTCTTTACTCCACTTTAAGCTCTGACATATGCATTCTTCTTGTCAACATGATTCTTATTCTTAGAAGAAGAAGGATCATGCATAAAATTAGGCAGTGGTATACTAAACTCTCAAGAATAGTGTAGGAGCATATAACATTTAGATTCATCAGCACCTTTTTTATCATTCAACATAAGTATGATGTAGTGGCTATGACAATATGTTTAGAATGGTAGATGGACACTACTCACTTAATTCCATCATTCTACTGGAAAAGATACCAGAAACTTGATAACCTGATATTGTTTTTAATAACAACTAGCCTTACTTGTTCAAATGGCCCTATCCTGTTTGACTGACGTCTATACATTATCATTTTATCCTTAAGAAAAAGAGTACATTATTTGGTTACACAGGTTCATACTTTCACTAAAGTCTCTAAAAATTTTTTATTACGATACCTCATAGGATGACAGCCAATAATTAAAGAGGTTGAGATTGATTAGTTAGTATGATGCTTTCCATCCATCTACTTAGCACTATACTTGTTCTTTGATTCTTTCAACATTTATACTTTTACTCCTCTTACCACCTTAAGGGAACTTGGTTGTCATATATTGGCTTAATTGAGATAGTGCCACTTCTTTTATATTGCTAAATGGATCTAACTATGCATGGAATAACAGTTATCAGTCACTACTTCGGGATCATAGTAGTATGACTCAAGCCTTATTGTCATCATCCTATTTGTATAGCCTTCCTTTTTATTCTTCTCTCTCTTTCTCTTTACTATGGACATGTGAACATGACTTCTTGTTTGGCCTTATCATTGTAGCCCCTAATGTTATTCGTACTTTTGTGCTTTGTAGTTAAGGTAGACACTTGAAGGAGCTGAAGCTCATAATTTTCATCTTCACCGGACAATATTGGAGACCTTTATTTTTTATATGGTAAAGGCTTGAAAAGAAACAAAACCCATATTAGTTCAATAAAAATGATTTATATGCAAATATCTAGGTTTCCTCACTTATTTGCTTCCTTTGTAAGTGGGGACTATGCCTTAAGGTGATTATGATGCATGGCTCAACTGAATGTTTGCTTTTAATGAGCATTAGGATACAATAGCACTTTTAGTGGGTTGAAATAAGCATGAGACATCTTAAAGTGGAAAGGAGGGGTAGCTAGTCATAAACTACTGAAGGAACCATCAATGCCAATACACTAGGTTAGAGGTTCGAAGGGTGTTAAGCTTACTTCTACTTTCAGCTATAGTCTTATGCTGCTAGGGCACATAAGTGGGGTTTATGGAATAATGGTTTCCCAATGAGGCCATAAGAGGTGGGCCTTTAAGCATTTAGGCCATAAAGGGTGTAACTTCATGGTCCTATTTTTCACCTACCTACTAGGCAGCATTCTTTAAGACATCTCAAACTTTCTCGCCATTTATTACATTACTCATTGTCTTTTTAAGCAAACCACATAACTCAGCCTAACATTAGCATTACAATTGATTGTCCTTTAATATAAAGACTATCGTGTATACAAACTCTTCCTTAATTAAGAGGCGTTACCCATTGTACAAACTCAAATATTCTATGTACCATTTCTCTATAACACAATTAAGCAATTGGAATGCAACCTTGATGTTATGAATGATCCTTTCTTAGGATTCCTCATGAGACCTATGTTGTCTATATGAGCACCCTTTTTCATGCTTTAGCCTTATACTTGCTTCTCATAGTCTCTCACATTATGGTAGTGAGAGAGTTTATTATCAAGGTTGTATCGATTATCTATGTAGGAAGCTATAAAGTCTTATGAATTAAAAAGCTTATACACATCCCATATGTTGGTAATGACGCATGTTTAACATTCCTTAAGGGCATATCCTTCTTATTCCTTATACTTGGATCATGATGATGGCTCTTGCTACAACTATTGATCTCATTTGTTATCTTTGGTTACTTTATTAAAGATTTCTCAAATTTTCATGGTAGCATCTAGAAAAGGAATTAAATGGAATGTGTTAGTGTTTTTTATAAGACTTTGTTATATACTTAACTTGATATGTGAGAATTCTACTTCATCGATCTGGGGAGTTTTTGGTTAAATCACACCATGAGCCTTATTTTTGTCCTCTCTTCATGCTTTCAAGAGCTAATGATCCATTATTGTGCACATTCCTTGCCCCCTCGACAATTTAAAAGGAATAATCACTAAAAAATTATACCTTCATGTAGCATATAATGCCCGATGTAGCGTTTCACTCTCGTTTCTTTCTTCCTCAAATCATCTATTGGTTATTTTTCTCCTTTTGCTTCTCTTTTTTGCTCTTCTATTTTTTTTCTCTTTTTTTTAATCCATTTATTTCTTCCTCTCCCTCGAGTTCTTCCTTATTTCTTTGGTGGCAACACAAAATGTTAGGAGATGATTCTCTAGATCATGGTCTGTGAGATAGTTATTCTTGCATCATTTTTCTTTTTTGTTTGTTATAAATACCCACCCATTATGATGTTCATATTCCCTTTTCCTTCCTTTCTTTTTACTTTTTAATCTCCCTTTCATACTAAGCTTTTCATTATCCCACCAAATATATCCATAACCATATTTGGATTAAACTAGCAAAAACATGAAATTAAAAGCATCAACATTCACTAAAATAACCGAAGTATGAAAATGTCTATAGCTAAGGTAAGATAAGTTGAGCTAAGAAAGCAAAATGAAACTCTAAACTATGCCTTATACTAGGTTACTGTGATTCATTTTCTAGGTATAGTAGCTTTATACTTTAAAAAAGATCCCAGATAGTGTTATTCAAGCACTAACACTAACAAATGTAATATCCCATGGTCTGATGAGGGCTACATCCTTAAGTTAAGGTGATGAATGCTAGAGCGGCTTATGCTCATCATTTAGTGTAAACCCTTCTTCCTTTGACTTTTCCCCTACTTGAGACAAAGGTCAACTAAGTTGTCAAGAACTACATCCTAAAGTTGGCAATGAAGGAATGGACAAAGGTTAACTAAGTTGTCAGTTATTATTAGGTTTCATTCGCTCTTATATATTGATTAGGCCTTTTGCACCAAAGTTTTCTTTTAGTACCTCTTGAATGGTCATGGCCACGTCTTCATCCTTTGAGAGTTTTAATGCATAATGAATAGATAGTAGTAATATTGCCTCCTTATAATCGTCAAGAACATCATCTAAAAGTTGGCTTGGAGGAATGAACTCCTACTTATGATCTTGGCTCAGGTGGCCATCGAGTGCTATGAGGTTAGGTATCACCTCTGAATCATTAAGGCCCTATATTTCATTATGAAGCCTTTAGCTCTCATATGTATGATGAGTTGCACCTTAATGAAAAGCAAATAAGGCATTGCATTATAGTTCTTGGGCAAGAGAGTTAATGGGGGCCCAAGGGCCTAAGGATGTAGAATCCCTTCCTTTTGAAATCTTTCTAAGGCTTTAGACAGTGATATCGCATGCTTAGAAAATCCCTTAGAGATCTTTTCAGTTGCTTCCTTTTCTTTGCATCGAGTCTATAATTTCTTTTAATGTAAAGGTTGTTAGAGGTGTGTTTTTTCTCTCTTGTGGGTGCTAGCTGAACTCTTAGTAATTAAATTTCCTTAAGTTTCTTCTAACTAGGTTTGGCATAAGAGGTTACTGATTGAAAAGTTGAGAGTGATCTTTCCACTTTTGGGCTTAAAGAGGTATCAACTAATAACTAGTTAGAAACAACCAATAATTGACTATAAGAGGAGTTGAGACTTATCTTGGCCTCAGAGCTAAGGAGATCAATCAGGAACACAAAGTTTGTTGGCTTCCCAAAATCAATGAGATCTTGGATTTCATGCTTAAGACATTTGCATATGTTAGTATTATGACCGTAGGATTGGTGAAAACTATAAAAGGCATCGAGCATAAAGCCCCTAGGTAATGGGTTTGAAAAAGCCTTATGATCAAGTCGCTTAAGCATCCCTTTCTTCTTTAGCTCCTCAAATATTTCAAACAATGGTTGGTTTATATTAGTAAATGGTCTAGTACTTCCCAACTTCCTTTCATGCTCATCTTATTTTAGCTTTATAAACATGTGACTCCAACCATCCATCAAGATCTATTTGACCATCCTTCTCAAATTCTTATCCATGTACTGATGCATCACCAATTTTACCTCAATCTTGAACATGTCTTTAATCATTTCTTTAAGTTCTTGGAGTTTTAACTCCCCTATCTTGACTAAGTTATGTAATTCTTATGAGTTGTCGTAATTTATTTTGGAGTTTTAAGAATTCAAAGCAACAAATTAAATGATGGTGTTATAATGCCAGATAAATGAATGTATGCATGAATGTCAGTGATATATCACAAAAAAGTAAACATATCACCTTCTAACCTTATTTCTCACATACACATAAGTATAGAGGACCTTCATAGGATAAGTGGTCAATTCAAATACCAACATGGGGTATTGAATTTAGAGGTCCCTCTGACCAACAAAAGTTGATGGTGAGTCTAAAAGTGATGGAGTATGCTCATACTTTAAGGGGAAAGATTTTGTAAAGAAAGTGGATATGTTTTATGGCTTGATAGTAAGAGCTTGAAAATTATGCACCCATATGAGTTATAAGGCTCAAAATATATAAATTTTTTTTTTTTTATTTTTATGTACTACATTCTTATCAATTCATCTTAATCAATTAGTCATAAATTTTAGGTAAAAAATCCTTTGTTTTGGGGTTCAACGAGTCACTTTTTTAAAGTAGTGTAAAAATTTAAACTTAAGAGATGACCATAATTTCATAACTCCTAATCTAAAAACCACTACTTAGTTAAAATAAAAACATTTAGGGACCTATTCCATGGTTATATGAATCCTACATATCACCTAGAGGTTTAAAAAGGTAGTGGAAGTAGATGGCTCCTACAAGCTTAGGGGATCGTTGTCGTATACCTCTCATTGATATACTCGAAGGTACTTGGCTTGTGAATGATGAATCTTCCTCACCATCTCCTAAGCCCGAATGGAGTTTAAGTCTCAAGCTTAGAGAAACCATCGGTTAAATAAAGGCATATACTAGTGTTGAAGTGTCAAGACTACGAGAATGCAAAGAGAACTTGATTAATAAAGGCAAAACATAAATAAGAACCAAAGATTCATGAAGTTAACTTTGTTAGTCCCCAATGGAGTCACATCTATAAGCGTGTCCAATTTTACAATTTTGTGCTTAAACAAATGGAATCTTGTTAGTGACTTTTAACTTTTATCAATCATCAGGGGATCAAAATGACAAGGGTCATACATTAGTAACAACACCTAATAATGGCTCGTTATTTGGATCAACGAGAGATCCTTAAGGCCTCACTGAGATAAAAACCCTTTTTTCTAAAATAGTGGTTAATGGAGGGACTAAGACGAGATAATAAATTAGTACCATCCCTAGGTGAAATGTGGAGTCACCAACTGATTTGGTGGGGACAAGAATCCAGGCAAGACAAATTTTTAGCCTACCTAAGTCATTTATAAGGCATAATCCATCTTTATCACATCAAAGATCGAGTTTATGAGTTGGGTATGACTTGGGAAAGAGGTTAGGCACCCCCAAATCATCTAGATATAGGGATTTGACCTTTGGGTAATCAATGCTTCATTTTTGTACTTTGCCTTTATTAATTAATTTTCCATTTATCCACTTAGGCGCATCCATCTAAGCAAGCCATCAACCATAATAATAAAGTACATAATGCATGAATGATATGCAAGATGTGATAAAATAATAAATAATATATACAAGGTAAGGATAGGGATACATTTCCAAATGGTAGGATTATCATGCAGATCCATGCATCCATTCATTCTCATCATGCATAATTAGTTGGAAATTGGAATGCACATCATGGTAAGGGGTTTTAGCATGCATTATCATTCATCCATTCAAACACATCATTCATAATCATATAGTATAATGACCATTTTCATATGACATAACTCATATTAATCTAATACCAATAACTATAATAACCGTGTTCATTTACAGAACTCATACTATTCATGTCCATAATTTGTAATGCTACAATCGGTACCTATCAGAGCACTCAACATTTGGGATTTGTCCGTCGGCCCCGCGATGTCATAGACACTGAGATTTGCATGTCTACCCAGTGTATGCTTGAGCCCTCTCTGATACCAAAACTATAACATCTAAATTCATTTGTCAAACCAATAACTGTGATACCCATTGTTCTCATTTGTAAATCAACTTTGATACCACAAATTGTAACGTCACAACGTGGCTACAGCTAGTACCTATCAAAGCACTTAACATCTGGGATTTGCCCGTCGGCCTCGTGATGTCATACACACTGGGATTTGCATGTCTGCCCCGCGTGTGCTTGAATCCTCTAATACCACCAATTGTAACTATCGTCTTCAGTTGCAAATCATGGCATTTCATGTTCTAAAATGCATACACATTAAGGTTTATTCATCATACATATGTATTTAATGCACACGTGTTAACTAATGTCAGGACCAGTGACCATGACTAGTTTTTATCAAATGTATGTACATGACGCAAAGAGAGAGAGTTGAAATTCAGCCGACGACCTATGTTCCATGTGTCTCTATGCAAAACTTTATGTACCAAAGTGTCCAAAGTATATGCTTCAGTATCTAAAAAATAATTGTGATTTTGTGAGTCGCGACTCAGTGAATAAAAACAATAATCAAATCCTCATGGCATAATCCATAATCAAATATCATCAATATACATTGCAAGTATAACAATTGACTATGCAAGTGCAAATGCAATAGTTTGTTTTTATCGTGACCGAGCAAGGCAAACATTGCTCTCGGGATATTCATGTGATTCATGTAACATATGATTTGGGACCTATTAGTCTATCTTCCTGTAATTCATTTGACATATGATTTGGGACCTATTGCTCCATCTTCCTATAATTCATTTGACATATGATTTGGGACCTATTGGTCCATCTTCCTATGATTTGCAAGTGTTTGATAAGTCGGTCACAATGCCCCTTTTAGTTTCATATGCAAGTGCTTATTCACAAATGATATGCCAAGTAATCGTTAAGAGGAATTAATTCTCACTTGGCCTATATTCCCATGTAAAATGTAACAATTCAATCATATATGCATGTAATAGAACATAATCATATTATTCCCATGTAACATGTAGCAATTCAATCATATATACTTGTAATAGAACATAATCATATCATATAATTATCACATACACCCATTAAATCCAATTATAGTTTTTACTCACATTTTGATGTGACCAACCTTTATGGTAGGCTTCTTCAAAGTATTGAGATCCTAACATTTGATACGTACATGGCTATAAGTATATCAAAATGATTATGAATACTTGGTATGCAGTTATGGCATGATTCATGCAAGTGTACATAGTATTTATACATATTTTCCTTATATGGCAGCTTGAGCTTGCTACACAGTCACAGCAATAACTCCAAATATACTTATCCAAATGGCTTGATTCTTTTTGTCAAACAAGCTAGACATATAATGGGACAACATATTCAAATTTCAGGCTAATATCAAATACACATAAAATGTGGTGAATTTTTAAGTTCTACCCTATTGCAATGTCATCTCAGTCTGAGTAGGTCTTACATTCTTAGGTATATCTCAAATTGTACCAGTCCAATTGCAATAATATTCTACCATCAGTTACAAAACATATGAATGAACATTTTTCATGTTTTACTCATTATCCAGTTCAGTCTATAAGGTCACCAAAACAAAAGACCAATCTCGGGGCAAGTAGGTTCATAACATGTTGACAACCAGTCATGATAAAGGGATAATATCTCAGCAACCATACTGGATTTGGCAACAATATTTCACAATTATGTAGATCAGACATAAATATACAACTTTCAAGTTTGAACCATCATAAATTCTGAGTCTATGGTTATTAAATTCTTGGATAACCAAATTAAAAGAAAGGTGGTGTGTCATCTAGGTATAGAGTCAGTCCCAATCAATGAGTCATATCTCTTTCCACACAACAAATTAATCAAAACTGCATAACAAGTGTTTAGAGGGAACATAATCCTACAAGTTTCATGTTTTTTACTCCATCAAAATCAGAATATAAAGTCATCAAAATATAACAAAACAGAAGACTGAGATCATCTCAGTTCGTTTTTGAACCAGTCTTGATGAAGGAGCCATATCTCTTCATACACACAGAATCAAGTAAAACTGTTTCATATGCATTTATATGAGACATAAGGCTACAACTTTCATGTTTGAACTTTCCCTAACTCCTCTTCTAGGGTTACAAAATCATGGGTGCAAAATTCTGCTCTAATAGCAAAATCAACAGAATCAGCTCTTGTTCTCTTAGATTACAACTTCCATTCAAGAGCTCTACTTCAATTACTCCATAATTCTCACTATCCACGCATGATTAACATGTCATCAGAGGTTAATTCCAGTTGAGAAGAAGATAAATTTACTTACCTACTATCCCAAAATTGGAAAACCTTAGGCAGCTCACTCTTTTCCCTCTCTTATTCTTATTCTTCTTCTTCTTCTTCTTTTTCCTTCTTTCCTTTGCTCTCACTTTGTTTCTGGTATAACCCACGGTTTTCCGCTCAATTCTGACCCTAATTAGCATATGTAAACTTATTATAATAATATAAATTCATGGTGTTTCATTTCCATTAGTTGGAAGGTCACTTTTCCTCTTTTAGTCCCTCTTCTTCACTCCTTAAGTACTTCCATCCATCTCCTAATTCCTAGATGCTCCTTATACTTTTAATTAAGCTCTAAAACACCATTATTTATGATGCTATAATAAGCACACAACATGAAATAATTTGCCATATAACTATGTAAACACTGCATATATGTTCAAGCATCCCAAATGCAACAATGCCATTATCATTGTCGTGTTTTTACAATTCACATGTCTAAATGATTATTTATCATGTGCATATGTTCATGTGAGATTTCATATCATTTGATACAGTCCATATGCTCATATGTGATTTTATATCATTTGTGCAATAAATATATTCATGTGATAATGCCAATGAATAGGGATAGGGATGTTACA
>CATIWR010029418.1:0-19090 GCA_949677035.1 Omphalea diandra | reverse complement strand
ATATATATATATATATATATATATATATATATTAAGTTCACAATATAAATATATTATCTTATATTTTAAATGTATAGTACATGTTTCGATTATTTAGTTAAATTCAGTTCGATACAGTTTGGATATTTTTAGTTTTTTTTTTTTTTGGTTATTTTTCGGTCTAGTTTGATATATCTAAGATTCGCGCTCACTTCTATAAAAAAGGATAGGGAAAGGTAAGGACAAGAAAAGAAGGAGAAGGATAGAGAAGTGCACATATAACTTTTCCCTTCTTTGGGAAAGGAGTATGAGAAATGAAAGGTAATATATATCATTTTCATTGGGAGAAAGGGTAAGTAAAGGAAAGTTAAATACTACAAATACAAAACTAACCTTAAAAATAATATAAAATTAAATATACATGTCCCTTTGATTGAGAGAAAATATTTTTATGAAATTATATTGAAAGTTAAAAGATTTCAACAAGTTCGAATATGATTTCTCTAATTTGATCATTTTCAAAGTTATTAAAAAAATATAAAACAAATTGCAATAAAACTAAAATCAAGGATTCCAACATGGTGGAATCCATTTTTGTTCTTTTACTTAATTACAATTTACACTTACAATGCTTTTAATAATACAAGAACATATTAAGAAACTAAACAATTCTAAATTAAATGTAAAAATAACTCAAATTGAGGGCCTACATAGCTTACTAGTTTAGTTTTGGTTACATAAATATTTTAAATGGTGAGATAAAGAGTAATATTTTACGAAATTATATTGAAAATTAGACGGATTCTAACAAGTTGGAATATGATTTTTCTAATTTACTCATTTTCAAAGTTATTAAAAATATATAATAAATTATAAAATTAAAATTAAGGTTTCCAACATCGTGGAATCCATTTTTATTCTTTCACTTAATTGCAATTTACACTTACAATACTTTTAATATTACTAGAATATGCAACAATATATTAAGAAAATAAATAATCCTAAATTAGATATAAACCAACTCAATCTAAGAGTGAGCATAGGTCGTCATTTCAATTTTTGTTAACAAAAATTTTAAATGGTGAGAGAAAAAGTAATGTTTTATAAAATTATATTGAAAATTAAACAGATTTCAATAAGTTGGAATTTGATTTCTCTAATTTACTCATTTTCAAAGTTACTAAAAAAATATAAAACAAATTATATAATCAAATATAAAACAAATTATAAGATCAAAACAAAGGATTCCACCATGGTGGAATTCATTTTTATTCTTTTACTTAATTGCAATTTACTCTTAGTTTTTAAATAAATAATAATTTATAATTTTTTGAAACTACAAATTTATTACAAGTAGAATATGAAATATAAGAACATATTTTGTAACCATAAATATTAGTTTCTAATACAAAAACTACTGATTAGCATAGTTATAGGATCCATATTAGAAAGACCACTACGTCGCTTAATATTCAAGTCCATTCATATTTTATGGATTATGAGATTAAGTTATTAGTTCAAATTTCATTAGGTTTTGATACATAAATATATATTTTATTTCCTACAAGATTAATACTAAATTAATTATTTAGTTTATCAATTGCTTTTATCATTTGGAATAACAAATCCTTACGACATTCTCATCGACATCCAAGAAGAGCACTGAATTTTGAACTTCTGAATAAGCATGTACAATGACTTGGTTCATCAATATTTAAATCAATCAATAAACTTCACACTTGATTCTCTAAGATTAAAAATGTGATAGTTTTAACTAATTCAACTATTGAACTTGGAATAGCTTGTATGACACTATCAAATCCTTCTTTTAAAACTAAAATTTCTTTATTAACTAATTTAGATTTCTTAGTATTTTTGAGCTTTGAAGATACTCGAACTTGAGATGTGGTTCATGATCAGGTGTTAGAACATTTTGAGTGTTTTCCTTCATTGCATCAAAAATTTTCAAAATGACATTTTTTTCAGACAATATGGAATCAATACCATCAATAGTATCAATTGAAGTATCAACATTGTTCTCTCAAACAACACTAGTCTTTCTCCTTATCATTTTTTTTTTTTTTTTGTAGTTTTAACATATTGTCCATTAGCTCTATCTTTTACATAAAGCTAATATAAGCTGTCAAAATTTTGTATTTGTTTATTTTGCCATTCAACAAATTCAAATTTCACCTTCAAATTATAAAGAAACATAAAATATACAAATACATAAACATTATAAGTATATTATTTAGCAAAAATAATGACAAAATTTTTTAATTCCTTCAACATATTTAATTAATTGTTGATAAATTTCAGGTTCAACAATGAATATTCAGTAATGGGATCCTAATTAAAACCACTCATGTCATTTTTTCATAAAATAGAATATGAAAACCAACCCTTTAATGTGTTTCATGTGATTTGAATTTTATCTTTATCAATGGGTTTGTCAGGAAATTTTTCCTTTAATTCCTTTAACATATTTTCAAATGCATGCGAAGTAAAAATTTCACTAGCTTATTGCCTAAGATATTTTGATGCAAATATACATCTACAAAAGCTTCGTCCATAGGTTTAGAGCCATTACCTTTATTTATTTTTACATTTTCAGTGTCCAAATCCTTTCTTTTTTTGAGGCATAGTTTAAAAAAAAGCAATAAACAATATATTATAATCTTTAAATTTATAAAAAGTTGCTAGGATTCTCATAAGCAGTTCATTTTTATTTTAAACAAAATTAAGAATAAATAAACAAACTAAAATTTACAAGTACATTTGTCACTAAACATTATAAACATTGAAATACACAATCAGTAAAAAAATAAATCACATAGTTTAATTGAAAAAATATCACATAGTGTAACCAACCTATATAGATGTTGTTATGGAATCCCTAATCAATTATACTTTAACTGCATCCTCATTATCATCTTTGTTATTATGATACCTTTCTTGTGGGGCACTACTATTTAAAAGTTCAAAATTGACCTCAGTAAATATTTTTTAATTTGAATCCATACTTATCAAGTAGTTATGCAAAACACAATAAATTACAATAATTTCTTTTAAAATTTCAACACCAAAATTAGATTTTATTGCACTTGAAATAATGGGAAATCACTTCTTAAATACAACAAAAACATGTTTAATTACATTTCATAAAGAAGATTGTCGAATATTAAATAACTTGTGTGCCTTTTGTGGTGGATTTCATGAATACTCTTTCAAGTAATAATGTTCTCCTTCATAAGGTATACTAAGACCATTTTTCAACATGAATTCAATGTCAATAAGATAGTATTTTCCTAAAATAAGTTACATTTACTATTAAATTACATCTAATATATGTTATTTATTTTATGTAATTAAAATGTTATAAAGTAACTTTTAGAATTTTAAGAGGGCACTCTCTAGTTAATGTATTTTTTAGTATTCTAGACTCAAATGTTGTCTCTTTCCACTTAAGTAAGACATAGGTGAATTTCAAATCAAATGTATCTATAGCCAAGATATCCTGTATAGGGTAATCTTTTCTATGACGATACTTAAGAGCTTTAATTGGAGAACGCTCACACGAAGATATATTCCATCAATAGCTCCAACAAAATCCTAACATTGTAAAATGTTGTTAAGTATTATTAACCATACATGTGTGTGTGTATGTGTGTGTTGTTTATGTGTGTGTGTGTGTGACACCTATAGTAAGAATATTTTGTCACCTTAAAGTTGGATAAAATTAATTATTGTTGAATATTTCTACAAGAACTTGGGCCTCATGAGGTTGTTTGAGAAATTTGTTCTCTAACTATATTGTAACTCTTAAAACATTATGAAATGATGACTAATTGTCTCTCTAAATTGGTAAAAGAAAAAACAAATTCGCGATTAGCGATATTATGTCTTAATAAATAAAGTGTTTTTGCCACTTGTTCTTTTACACTTATGCGTAATGTCAATTGGAGACCACCTTCTTTAACTAAAAGATCACATAGTCTTATAAGAGCCGAAATACTCATTCTTATAATACTACATCCTTCATTACTTGCAATTTGATATTTAACTATTTTGACCATTTTCTCCTTCTAACCTCATATTGAGTAACTTTATCCCAAACTCATGCATTCACAATCCAAATCAACATTTAGTAATGCAAATAACTTATGCTATTGATAACTGATGCATGTGTTGTAATTTTTTAAAAAAATATATATTTTCTTTAATATTTTTATCACCCATCTATAATGAAATCACAATAAAAAAGGTAATAATCATGACATCCAATTCATGCTAGAAAAATAAAACTTTAAAGTACGACATCAAATTCATCCAAGAAAAAATAAAAATAAAATCTAACCTAATAAAATCTAAGCATGTTGAACTAAACATAACAAATAAATTATTCTCTGCAAGACTATCTAATAAAATCTAAACAGTAATAAATCAATCTTTTTAATTCAAAAAATAAAATTTAAAGTATAACTTCAAATTCAGTCAAAAATAAAAATAATATCTAACCTAATAAAGTATAAACATGTTGAACTAAAATATAAGCAAAAAATTATAATAAATAAATTACTTTCTACAAAACTACTCAATAAAATCTAAATATGAACAAATAAATATTAAGAATATGATGAGAAAAAAGAAACATAAAGAATGAGGAGATAAATCAAAACAATAGCCAATAATAGTACAATTTCTAAAATTTGTAGGGTTTTGTTATTAAGGGTAGTTTTGGATTTTTCTAATAGAATTGATAAAATAATTTTGTTAACACACCACCTTTCCCTTTCCATTCCTTGCACTCTAATTTGGGGTGTAACTTTCTTACCTATTCTTATCCTCTAATTAAAACTATACCCTTTTTTTCTCAAACAAGGGTATAAAGCTATCTTCCCATCTCTTACCCTCTCTTACCCTCTCTTCCCATTCCTTACACCCTCTCCAAACAGGTTGTTAAGCATTTTTCTTGTGAATGAATTTCTTGTTAAAAAAATAAAAAGACAACCATGGTGCATAGACACAACTATGGAATGATCTTGAACCAAACTCCACACAACATAAATAAGTGGCTTGCTTAACAAAATCCTTCCATGGTTGACACTAAAGTGCCTTGAAACATTACCATTTCCATTATTGATCATAGGACTAGAAAGTTTTGATATGACCCAATTAAATGACATAACATGATATGTAGTCAAATGAAATTTGACTTTGACATAAATAGGTTTGGATTATAAATGAGTTAAGCTATTTATGACATGAACTAAAAAGTATGTTGAAACGAGCTTATCTACTTAACCCGCAATAGACATATGATATATAATCAGCTTAATTGGTTAATATCTAATACACAATGCAAATACACATTTTTTTAAATATGATTTAAGTAAATGTGTTTATATATAGGAAAATAGCTTTGAATCTAATCTTATATTTGTTTAAATTTTCAATCTTTATTCTTTATTTTCACAATATATAAATATTTTTAAGTTAAAAACTAATATTTTTTTAAGTTTTTTGTACATTTTCATGTTAAACGTGTGACACATTAATATCCATTATGACACAATTAACTAAACGGATTATACGATAATGTTGTATAACCTATTTCATAATACAATTGAAGATTTTGGCACGATTAATTAAACAAATCATGTTCGGATTGAGTGTTTTTGTGTTGTATATGTGTTTGATACAACAATATTAGACACGACATGAATTGTCGCCCCCTAATTGATGATAAATTGATTAAGGACACTAGTATTCATTAATAAGTACATCTGAATATATATTCACATGCATGTTAGCAATAAAGTCAGAGATCAAGTGAATTCTACAGAGACTTAGTGAATTCTACAGTTATTTATTTAATGATGTTATTAATAATGACTTTTATCTAATTCGACGATATACAATTTTATCTAATCCAACGGTGAATAATAACTTTTACTTAATCTTATAGTGAATTATTAATGATGTCATTATAGCATAATAATATAACAGTACTATAGTCTTCACTCAGATATCAATATCATACAACTTTCCTAAAATAGGAAGGATGGAGAACGGCGTACATAACTTTAGACGTGTTTGCAATCAACACTTGCATCATTTTGAAAATGAAGCTACCTTGATAGACATAACTTGCGAAATTATGCATGCATATCAATGATTTTTTTTTTTTAACTAGTACAACGGTTAGATGTTAGAAGGGAAAGGGATAGTTAGAAATCCGACTGCATCCCAATCGGATGCAGGAGAGTTAGTAAGGGTTGGTGATGGGAGAAGTCCCAACAGCTTGGAGAGGCACTCGAACCCATATCTCTCTCCCAAGTCCTCCTGGCTTTACCCACCAGGCCAAAGGCCTAGAGTTCATTCACATCAATGATTAGTTCAATGAAACAATAGTAGGTAAGAAACAAAACATACAAGAATATGCAATAAAATTCTTATGTTATTGGTTTAATATGTGGATGTTTTGTACAACTCCCTGTATTGGCACCAATAGTTACTTTGAACTACAAAACCTCCTCGTCACTTTACGCAGCATGTCTACAGAGAGATCTTATTTACAGGAAAGATGAAAGAAGGTATTAATGGATTGTACTCTAGGATAGCAATTGAGTCCTCACAAGCATCCATTAAAACAAACACTTCAGGTATGCCAAATTTGTATGACAAGGCTACATATAACTCTTCACATTTTTTATCTCCTGCCAGCAACTTTGCAACCTTGTGGTACAAGTCGGCCTCATGGGATTTGTGATAGACATGGAAGTGCTGACAGCTCTATTTTACAAGGTTATATGATCCATAATTTACATCTAATACATGTTGTGATAAGCATATTGCACAGGAGACCATATTCATCTAAGAGGAATGAAAAAAAATTATTTATCAGTTCCAACCCATCAGCATATTCCATACCCCTTCTTCGATTTTGCTTCTTAGGACAGACATACTGTCCCCTTCATCAATTAAGACTCTGTACACTTCAAATTCCCGACCTCCAATGATGCGTCTCCTAATCTCAGCCTGGAAAAATACATTGTAATTTCCAAGAGAAAGAAGAAGAATTAGTAAATGAAGCAAATAGTAATTGGATTCACGTAATGTCAACATGTAATGCACAATCAACCTCATAATCTCAAAAAGTAGTCTCTTCTTGATAAATGCTGATGCCCTCAGGTTATGCAAGGGAGAAGGGGAGGTGGGGGGAAGAAAAAGGAAGAAAAAGCAAGCATCACAAAAATCTACCTCAGTTTAGCCACAAAGCAGATAAGTACATACCGAGAAAATGCAAATGTTGAGTATCTTTAGAGCAAGTGTGATATCATAAAATACAAGAGGCCTTCCCTTGCCACTTAACTCCACAGGATTTGCAACTAGCAGCTCTGTGTCCGGACCGCGACTCACAACAGCTACTCTGAGAGGACGCAGTAGTTCCATATGCAGACGACAAGACAGTGCTCTTTGCTTGCTAGGATCAACTATCTTCTTTCCATCAGCTTGAACGATAAACAAGTCAATCTCACAGTTTCTTCTTTGTTGTATCGAGAAGCGCCCATAAGAAATCTGGTTTGTTGATGGGAAGTAGGTTCAGTAATTCAGTCATGACATGAGAATAATGAAACAAACAATCTCTTTCATAAAGCAAATGAAGCATTTAACTTTCCAGGTTAGAGTATCTACCTTTATATTGTAATCCTTAAGAGTTCTCATTATGTCATAAAGAAGACCTTTGTGATCTTGGCACACAATTTGAATAAGTGTGTGAGCAGGACTCAGGGAGTTGTCCATGTTGACAGACACGCAAGTGGAAGTTAGTGAACTTGGAAGTTCACAAGGAATTTCCAAGTGAAGCATGTCTTCTGTAATTGTAGTTGGAAGAAATGAAGATTCCTGTGAACATGCAGTAATTTCAGGGCCAACCATTTCTATGTCGCAGCTTATCATGGCATCTCCCATAACAGCTTTCAAGTGATCACACACATCGACTTTTCTGTTATCCGTGTGCAGAAGCTCCCTGAGAAAGGCAGGAAATCAAGGACTATTACTTTTGGAAGAATAGGATAATCACAAACTCAACTTTCTACGCCAAATGGGGATAAAAATATCAAACAATCATTTAGATCTGTCAGTAGATTAAGACAACACTAGGCCTAAAAAATTGTCACACAAAATCTGATTTTCAGGAAAGATTCAGTTCCAACGATAAATTCAAGGAACCTTCTTATTACTGGATAGTACTACTCCAGTATGTAATGGTCAATTTATTGGATGATTGAGTAAGCCATGGTCGACATATACCATTTAGTATTTACTAGTAAACGTTAGAAACAAACTCCTATTAATACAAAATAAAATTGAACTTTAATGTTATTAGAGTTTAGAATGTTCACAATCATTTCAATGCAATCCTGTGAATGCCACTTAATGAGCATAACACAAGACAATTATCATTAAAACAGCAACAAATTTATTGAATCTGAAATGAATTGTATTATGAGTCTGAGAAGAGATATGGTGAAAGAAAAACCTGGTGTCTGTAACGAAGAATAGGTCCATCACCATTCCATCTGGTGTTGTAGATACCTTCACTTTTTTTACAGTGAGTTCAAGCTCACAAAGCACCTCAGTCACATCTGCCATGAGAAAGCCTCTACAACTCAGTCACAAATAAAATTCATGAACATTCAAATGCTACATCACAAAAGGAAAGAAGAGAATTAGTCAACTTTATCCCCTTTCATTCAGACTGACATGCTCCATATGATTTCCGGATTTACAGAAAAATAATGCGAGAACATGGAATCTTAGAATCTCACAAAAAAGTCATGGATTGGGGCAGTAGCGAAATTAATTTCCAATTTTATCCATTTTGTATTCCTTCAAATCTCAAAAGTCATGCAGATTAGGATTAAGGAAAAGAAGCAATAAGAACACAAGCAATAAACCAGAACCCATATTGGAGATTGCTCAGGCTATACATATAGCCAAATGAACAAAAAACCAGAAAAATCAAGAAGACATAACCAGAAAGGCAAATAAACAAACAAGAAAGCTCCAATAGACAAGAATTGAATCACAAGAAAGAGATTCCAGAGAGAATCATTACTGTGCAAAAGCCCTCTTCGGTCATGACAGCATAGCTTCAAAAGAAAGACATCAGGAGGCCTTGGAGGCTGCTGCAACTCTGGACGATAATAAGAAATCCCAGAAGCTGAAGAGCAAGATGGGCACACACCTACTAGTCTTTTCTTCAATAGACTCCACCTAGTTGACGAATTTCCAGCAACCCAAAACACTAGGTAACACCATTTCCCATCTGTAGATAAGTCTTTACCATACCAAAAATCCACACACACAATTTCCAGAGGTAAGACCTTTAATCCCACAGCTTTATACACACAAATTCTAATAAAGAAAGAAAGATAAAATATAATTACCCATCTTTTGTTTCCCCAATTCCATCAATTTTTTGGGAAGTGCAAGTGTGCATATAGCAGAAAGCCTAATTTTTTCCTGTTTGGTTGGTGAGAAAATTGGGGAAAGTTATGAAAAGTAGGACAATTTCTTTCAAAAATAGAAAAACACATAAACATAAATAAACAAGAAAAATCCAACATACCTCCTTTAACTATATTAAGGCCAAAGAAGAGTAAGATACGACACAAATCACAACCCAGCCCAGTCTTGTCAGGGCAATTCACAGTGATAACACTCAAGTCTCTTTCTTTCTCAGATTGCCTTATGATCACCACATCATCTTGTAAAATACCCATGTCTTTGTTCCTCTTCTTAAACTGAAAAAGATTTAATCTTTTCTTCGCTTCAACAAAAGATAGATATGCGCTTTCTTGAACTATGGCTTGCCGTCCCAGTTCCAGTTGTCTCTGCTCCTTCTGTGGTTGTTAATGGTATGCAGAGAAGAATAAGCGCAGACCCAGAAAGAAAGGAAGAGAGAATAGTGGCTATTTCTTTGCTTCTGATTCATCTGTTGTTGTTGTTGTTGTTGTTGTTGCTGTTGCTGCTTTGTCTATATTCTGGGTTTCTTTTTTATCGTAATTTTCTTTTTCGTTCGCTTGGTGAGTGGTGACTGTGAATCTATGCATCAGCACGAGAAAATGATTCGCAAGTTCGAGAAAGAGAACTTGATATATGTTATTTTCTTTTTGTGTGTCGTGCGCAGGCTGACAATTTTCACACCATCTAATAAAATGAGACGATAAAGTGGGTTTAGTATAAATAAGTTTGGATATTAAATAGATAAAAAAATAAATTTAAATGAGTTGATAGTAACTATAATACAGATAATAAAATAAATTATATAATTGAGTTAATGAATTAATATATAATGTATAATTAATTAAATAAATATATTTATATATAAGAAAATATTTTTAAATCTAATCTTATATTTGTTTAGATTTTAATCTTTAATATTTTTTTTAGATATATAAATATTTTTTAATTACAAATAAAAAAAATTTTCTTTAAATTTTCATATTAAATGTATATTTTCGTGTTATGACACATTAATATTCAATATGACACAAGTAATTAAATGAGTTATATGAGTCTTATTATATAACTTGATTCATAAATATATTCGTGTTAAAATTGAAAATTTTGATATAATTAAATAAATAGATTGTATTTAAATTAATTATTTTTATATTATACACATGTTTCAACACGATAAGACACAAATTGACACTTCTATTTCAATGTTTGTTTTACAATGTTATGTGTTAGTTACTCTCTTATTTTTTCTACCCCTCATAGATTGTTATATTAGTTTTTTTTTTTTTTGAAAAATGATTACATTATGAAAAATATTTCTTATAAAAAAATTTTCTATTATTTATTTATAATATAAAAAATAATAAAAATATTTTTGATATTTACAATATCAAAAATATTAAGTTTAATTTAAAGCATAAAAAATGTTGAGGGTATCAAAAAATTATATATTTATCAGTAATCATTAAATATATAACAAGCATATAAAAAATAAATTGTGACTATCATTGGGAATTAAAACTTAAAGATAGTGGGGGATCAAGTGTAGTATGAATTATGAAAAAAAAAACATATTTTTAAGGGATGAAATAAAGTTTTATTTATGCTCTATTTATTTTATAAAAAAATAATTTTTTATGAAATTTTTTTTATAAATTATGAAAAATATTTATTGAGAAATATATCTTTAGTATTTGAAATATATTAAAATATTAGTTTTAATTTATAAAATTATGATAAAATTTAAACTATAAATACTTTATACTTATACTATTTATTATTTAATATGAGGAAAAATATATTAAAAATACAAATTTTAAGAGTTTCACTAATTATTAGCTACCATCCCAATCAGTGATGACTAATAATGAGTATCAGTAATTAAAGATTATTGTTAACAATAAGTAGATAAATAGATATGTGTTTATATAATTTATTTTTTACCTGTATGAATTTATCAAAATTCTAAAATGACTTCTTCTAAAAATTATTTAATTTTCTATTAATCAAAAAACTATTTTCTATTAATTAATTTTTGTGAGCATCAAAATATCAAAAAATAGAGAAAATAATTTTTTCAAAAATATTTTAAAATTCTTAAAATTTTAAAACTGCAATAATTGTAATAAAAAAATAAAAATTACATAATCAAGTTAAAATATTGAAAATTTACGGATAATATACATAAAAATGTAAAAGCTTAAAGATTTTACGGGTTTAAGAAATATTTATTGTTAGGCCAAATGCAAATTTCCAAATAAATTTACATAAACTATATATACATAAAATGTAAAATTGCGCAATACTTCGTGGGAGAGGGGATGGCCAATGCACCTAATTCTGCCTTTGATGGTATTACTAAATAATTAATAAATTCATAGTATGTGTTTATTTTTTAAAAAATTGTTTAATGAATTTAAACAATGATTTAGTCTTTTAAAATTAATTTAATTTTTAATTAAAATAACATTGTTCATCAATTATTTTTTTTAAACTTTCTAAACATTGGAACATGTAAAAAATAATTTTCATATTTTTCATGCAACAAATTGAATGTTTTGTTGTTTGTCTTATTCTTCATGACAAATTGATGTTCTTCTTTCTCTGACCAGCAATGACAAATTGATTACTAGGGAAGCATATGAGTTAAAATAAAATTTAAACTAATCTAACTACAAGCTGAACAAAATGGATAAAAGCAAAAAATCTATCAAGAAAACATTAAGTGTCTATTAAACACATCTTTTGTCAACAAAAAATTTTAGTGATTAGATAAATAAATAGCTATTAGCTAACCAATAAGTCAAATTCTAATCAATCTTAGGGCTTACATGAGAATACTTAGAGAGAGTTAAAAAATAGAATATCAATGGAGATTAATGAATTGATCTCATTTGCGAGTTTTTCTATGATCTAAATAAGAGTAAATTGAGGTTAAAAGTTTACATTCATTTACTTTTAAATATTCATTTTTCCTTAATCCCATAATTGAAAGTTAGAGAGTGAAATAAAAAGTATTTAGGTATTGCATGAGAGCTTTTTTAGAGCAAAAGAGAGGATAGATAGAATAATGGAAAGATATGGAATAGAATATAAATAAAGTTAATTAACTTTACTCTATTTGCAATTTTTTTAATGGCTTGCATGGGAGTAGGTTAGAAGGGAGTTAAAAAATGGAATATAACTGGGATTAATCAATTAACCTCACTTGCGAGTGTTTTTTAAGATGTAAATGAGTAAATGGAGAATAAAAATTTACATTCATTTACTTTTAAATATCTTTTTTTTTTTAACCTCTCAATGCAATAAGGAGGTTAATGGATGTAAAAACTAGTTAAAATCTTGCAACTTTATCCTTTAAGTCTCAATTTGGAGGTTAAGAAAAATACACATTTGAAAGTAAATTAATGTAAATTTTTAATCTCTATTTACACTTATTTATATCATACAAAATTACAAATGAGGTTAATTTATTAACTTTTATTTATATTTTATACTTTAACTTTCTCTAACTTGCTCTCATGTAATGTAGTTTACATCCATTAATCTTCTTTTTTAAAAAAATTTTTAAATAAGGTAAAATTAATTAATTTCATTTGCATTATATTCTATACTTTTCCATCACTCTTCTTAACTTCTTTTTCTATCCTAAATCTCATATAATACCATAGTGATTTTATTTGCAATCATGGTCTCTGTTTTCAAAGAAAAAGAGGATTGGAAATTTCTCAATAAATTTATCAAAACATAAATATTGTAAATGTCTTGAGAAATTTGATCTCATATGCTATATGCATTTTTTTTATTTTAAATTGAGTTATTTATCATAAATTATCTAACGTTTGTTATATTAAATTAAATTTTTTTTCTCTCATTTAAATGCATAGGAATAGTTCATCTCATTTAATTTATTATAGTATTATATCCTTATATTAAATTTTCTATTAAAATTATTTAAAATCTATGACACTAAATTTTTATTTATATCCACCAATTTTATTAAATTTTGAAACAAGAAGAAAGAAATCTTAAATGACATCAAATCCAATCAATGCTTCCTTGTCCCACATTTTTTTTTACTATAACTCTTTCTCTTTCACGTTATCAAAAAAAAAAAAATTAAGAAATCAAATCTCTCTCTAAACATTAATCAAATACCTTGCAAACCAAAGCTCCACCAAAACAAATATATGTATCAAAGCTTTATGCAAAAAAATATCATCAAAATCCAACATTAACATATGCCTAAAAATTTGAAGATCCAAAGAATTTGACAATAAGCCACTTTTATATACAAAAAGAAAACGTATGAGCTATCACTGAAGATAGAGTTAAGACAAAAAGTTAAAAGAGATGTACATGGTCTAATTTTACATGATACGAACGTGAATAACTTATTTCAAGCTTGTATGCAATCTTGAAACCAATGTTTAGGATCTATCAACAAATTAAGAAAGAAACTTTAGTTTCCAACAAGACCCCTAGATAACTTGCATTTATAAACCTTAGTTACAAAAAATTAAAAATTTTAATGTCAAACCTAAAATTAACTGAATCAATTTTAAATTTAAAATCAAACTATGTTTGAATGTATGAAACCTTCACTTGATAAATTCACCTAAATTTTTCGAAGAATCAAAGAAGAGAATTAAAACTCTTAAAAAAATCAACATTTCATTTAAGAACTAATTAAATTAGATTTTACCTTATACATAACTTATATATACAACTAAATAGACTCATAATCCTATTTAGAATAGGAAAAATAGTCCTAAATAATTTCTTAAACAGTTTGCCAAAAGAAAAAGGAAAACTAGATCCATATAGAATTAAAAAACTAGTTTTAAGATAACTAGGAAACAAAATCCTAAACCAAAGAGAAAACTTAATAACAATTCTAATAGGAAAAGAAAAAGAATAATATATGAATATTCAAGTAGTATTCAGCTAAAGGAGATTTATTCTTCCTAACATTCCTAATCAAGAAAAACAATTGAAATCTTAAACTAATAAGGAGATAGAATTCAGTCAATGAAACAAGGATAAGAAAGACAATGACAACTCATGATAACTAAACAAATCTTTGATAAATCTTTGACTTTTCTTCATGCTAGGCTGCCAATCAACATGCTTCTTCTAGGGTTTATGGATACTACCTTTGATGCATGGAAGTTTTTTGGAAGTTTCTTGAATCTTGTAGAATCTTCATAGAGCCTTTTAGATTATTTTTAGTGTAAATTGCTCCATTTGAAGAATTTGTCTTGTATTCTTCATCTTAAGGGTCCAAATATGAAATTAATGTGCATGGATGATGATTTTGCCCTTATGTAGGAGACTCCTTTAATTGTTAATGTGATTGGAGTATGTGTACTTGATTTCTCCATTCCAGCTTGATGTTATGTTTTCCTTTATGAACACCCCTAAAGCTTTCTTGAACTTCTTCATGCATGCTTTAGTCATTGGTTCATCATACTTTAGTGGATCTTCATGCTTATTACTCACTTGGTTCGCACCATTATATGAGGAATAAACTATTGAACACTAATAAAACTTAACATATTGTTCTATCTAAGTACTATATTAACAATAAGTTGACACCAACATGGTTATCAAGTTGGTTAATAAAAATTAGTTAGCTTTTAACAAACTCTCAAACATTTTTTAATCACCTATTAGCTTAGTTTGTATAAAAATACTTATAATCTCTCTCTACTAATAGATTTTTTTTTTAATGTGCTGATTGATCATTTTTCATTATAATATTATCATTTTTTCCATTTTATGTAGTTCATTCGTTCTCTTTATGGTATCTGAGCATTGTGATTTTTTTTTGCTTTTCTTTGATCTAATCATTCTTCATAAATTACTTTAAGTGATAGAAGAATATTTGTATTCTTGAAAATGAAGAGTAATTTTGATTCACGAATCAATAATTATGATAGAAGCACTTACAATAATTATAGGCAATAATAGAGATAACGTCCATAAAAGAAGTATTTTTATTAATGATCTATATCTCCTTCAAGGTTTAGATCACCCTAGTAAGAGCTTAGTAATTGTTCCTTTAAAATGGCATCAATTATCAATCTTGGTAGAGGGCAATAAGAGTTACATTTAGGGCAAAATGTTAGTTAGGCTTTGTTAATGGAAAAATAAAGCTACCAAATGAAAATTTTGATAATTTTCAAAAGATCTAATAGAAACATTTTTATATACTATACCATCTAAAAGAGCTTTAGGATGAGATAATTGAATGATTTGGTAAAATAAATGGACCGATGATATATTAATTGCAAAGGAAAATTGCATCCATTTCTTAAGAAATGATGTTGTTTTTATATATTACACTGAGTTAACAAAATTGGGATAAATTAGTGTTTGTAGAGTTGGAAAGTACATTACAAAGACTATTAGCAGGAATCAGTTGATGCAGTTTCTAATGGAATAAAATGAAATTATAATCATGTTCAAAGTCAAATTTTATTAATGGATCATTTACCTTTTATAAACAATGCTTGCTCAATGGTATTAAAGGTCAAGTCTTAAAGACAGGTTATTTTATCAATTATAAAGGTTGTGAAAGAGCAAGATTCTTTATTAAGTTATAATATATTTCAAAGCAAATAGTAAATGGAACCAAAGGAGAATTTAAAAAGGTTAAATATCCAATAATATTGTGAGTATTGTAATAAGATTGGTATATTAACTAGAGTTATTTCAGGATTTATGGATATCTTGAATGGTACAAAGGTTCTAAAATCAAAGGTACTCCATAAAAAATTGTTGCACAAATACCAGGTTGCAAAAAACAAAATAATCCATGATGTTGACAATGACAACATCGAAAGCATTTAAAATGAAGATTAGGGCACTATTTTGGCAAATACAATACATCAAAAGTTGTTAAAGATGTTCAAAGGCAAGAATCTTGTTATGGTATATAATATAAATGCTATTAATTTTGCAGGTAAATATACTTTTTCAATTTTTGTTATACTAGTATGTCAAGAGACGATTCATAAGTAATGGATGCATGAACTATCGACCATATATCCCCCCTTCAAAATTCCTTTGAGTCTCTAAATTCTCTTCCAAAACCTATTTTGATCTACCATCTAAATGGTACTATAACAAGGTCACCTATATCGGTACTATCATGTTATATCACAATTTTGTTCTTTATAATGTTTTCAATATACTTACATTCAATTTTAGTTTGTTGTCTATTAGTATACTTTTAAAAAATAATTTGTCAAAATTTTCTTATTTCTCTTTTGGTTGAATTTTCTAGGACTAGGAAATTGAAGTTATCAAAGTAGTTAGCAGTTTGTTTGGTGGACTCTATAAACTCAATAAATCTAGTTTTGACAATATTAGCATTAATAGTTTTTCTCTTCAATTACAACATCATATAGACACATTTGTAAATGTCATATTCTTTGTTGATCATTTGAATAAAGATAATTTACCTTTACATATATCTATTCATTCAAGTCATATAGTTTATAGTAATGATTTCCATCTTTGGCATGCTAGAATAAGTCATTTTCTAATTCAAAATTACTTCATATTCTTGCTTTTCAACATCTGACTCATAACAATTTTATTGATAAAATCTATCCCTTAGCTAAACATATAAGAAAGGTTTTTCCTCTTAGTCATACTCATCCTTAACAACCTTTTGATCTTCTTCATATTGACCTATATGATCTCATTGTGTTACTTCCATAATTGTAGTGGAAGATTTCTCTCGACCTACTTGGACCCTTCTTCTATCTTGCAAAACTCAAGTTTTTTCAACTTTTAATTCTTTTATTAAAAATGATTATTTCCTGCAAAACTCAAGTGTTTTCAACTTTTAATTCTTTCATTAAAATGATGAAAGCTCAGTTCACTGCTATAGTTAAAGGTTATTCATACTAACAATGGCACTAAGTTTGTCAATCACGATTTTCACAAATTTAATTCAAAACAAAGGTATCATTCATTAAAAAAAAAAAATCTTGTCTTTATACTCCTTACTAAAAAAAGCACAAAAACCTTCTTGACATAGCTAAAGCTATTAAGTTTTAATATTTTTTATCAAAACAATTTTGATTAAAATATATACTCCATGCCATTTATTTTATCAATCGATTACCTATGAAATATTTGAATTGAGAAACCTTTTTTAAATGTTATATAGCTCTATTCCTTCCTTACAAATCTCAAAACTTTGATTATCATTGTTTTGCTTCGAATTTAGCTCATGATAAAGATAAATTTGATTTTGAGTAATTAAAAGTGTATTTCTTAGTTTTCTTTCAGGTTGGAAAGGATGTAAATTCATGATATAGTCACTCACAAAATCATCATTAATAAAGATATTACTTTTTTTTAATCCATTTTTCCTTTTTCAAAATCTTCTTTTATGTATTCCTTTTCTCTTATCTCTTCTACAGTCTCTTTTCTCATTATTCCTAATACCTCCACTAATGTTTTACCTTCTCCTACTCTTATATATTCATATTTTATTACTTTATTCCTTTCTCATGATACTTTCCACACTTTTTCTTTCGACATGTCCTCTACTTTTATAATTCAACCTCCTACTTTAAAGAGAAGTACTGGAACTTATAATCCTTCATTATGGCTTCAAGATTTAGTCCTTCCTCCTACTAGTGCCAATACTAATGCTTCATTTATTTCTCTTCATCCTTTTCAATTTTCTCCTTCTTATACTTTTTTTTGCTTAATAATGTTTCCATTGAGCATGAGCCATCACTTATCTCTAAGCATCAAAAAGTGAGAAATGGATATTACTATGCAACAAGAAATTATAACTTTAGAAAAGAATGGTATATGGACTCTTACCACATTAGCCCCTATAGAAAAAGACAATTGGCTGCAAATGGGTTTATCATATCAAATATGAACCCAGTAGTGAGTTGATTGCTTTGATTACATAAAAAGACTATATGCAGTTGTAAAATTGGTCACTATGCATATCCTAATTGCAGTTGCCACTACTAAACAAAGGCATTTCTTTCAATTGGACATTAATAATACCTTTACGTGGAACTTTAACTAAAAAAGGCTATATAAATCTTCCAGTTGATTATTCTTTATAAGATCCTTTTAAAGTGTGCTTGCTACGAAAATCTCTTTGTAGACTCAAGCAAGCTTCTTGCCAATGACACATTGAATTTACTTTTTTTCCTTTTATAGATTGGCTTTACTCAATCAACTCATGATCAATGTTTATTTACCAAGCTTAGTTGTCCTAGTTTCCTTATTCTACTTGTCTATGTTGATGATGTCATCATGATTGGCACTAGCATTGAGCTTATTAATAAGGTTAAAGTAGCACTTTGTTGTCCCTAGGCACCAAGAAAGAGGGTTGAATTGGTGGATAAAAATTTTAAAAAACAGAGATAAAGAGAAGAAGATAGAAGAATGAAGACACAAGGATTTTATAGTGGTTCGGGCAAAACTAACCCTACGTCCACTCCCCAATCACTCAATTGGGTATTTCACTAAATCAATGGTGTTTTCAAGCTCACACCCAACTTATTACAACTTGTGTTTTAATGGCTAACAC
>CATIWR010029366.1:0-19193 GCA_949677035.1 Omphalea diandra | reverse complement strand
TTATACTCTTAAATAAGCTCTATAACACCATTATTTATGATGCTATAACATGCACATAACATAAGACAATTTTCCATGCAGCTATACAAACACTACATATATGTTCAAGTGTCCCAAATATAATGGTGCAAGTGTCATTGTCATGCTTCTATAAATTGCATGACTAAATGATCATTTATCCAATACATATGTTCATGTGGTATTTCATATCATTTATTCAATGAATATGTTCATGTGATAATGCTAATGAATGTGGATAGAGATGTTATAGAACCACTATAAATTGTGTGTCTTCTCTTCTACTCTCTCTTTATCCTCATTTTAGTTTTTTTTTTAAGCACCAATTTAACCCCCCTTCTTGGTGCCTAGGGCCAACATTAATTAATTTTATTTATATATTTTTATCACTTTTCTTGAATTTCTTTTCCATTATAAAAAAATTCTGATGCAATACTGTATCAAAAGTCTGGATTATAACACTTCAATTAAATTACACTAATACACAACTTGATTTAGTGAGTGCAATCAAGTGATTTGTGTATTTCGTTCTAACTTTATTATTATTATTATTATTATTATTATTATTATTATTATAGAGTAAATTATACTAACCTGTGATTGCAATTTCATTTTATCTACCAATCAATTACGCGATATCACAACTTTAGGGCAGTAGCAGAGTAGAGGAGGAATTATCATCTAGAAAATTCATCTATGGCCTCCATGTCTTCTGCTCTTCCTGTCCCTCTCAACACATGGACAATAAACTCTCTTTGCTTACCATCTCATCACCACCAAACCCCACTCTTACAACTCCTACAATCCGCTCTCAGCTAAGCAGGCTCTGCCAAAAGGGCCAACCCTATCTCGCTCACCAACCGCTGGACACAATTCCTCGCTCAACTATTGTTCTTTGGAACACTATCATTATTGGTTTCATTTGCAGCAATATGCCTCTAGAAGCTCTTTTCTTCTAATTCCAACTTAAAACGCCTTTCCTCCCGTCAAATGTGATTCCTATACTTACTCATCAGCCCTTAAAGCCAACGCAGAAACTTGTAACTTAATGTTTGGTAAAGCCATTCATTCCCATTTTATTCACTGTTTATCTCACCTGAGCAGAATGTGTATGCTCTCTTTTAAACACGTACTCTGCATGTTTGAGTAGCATGGGCTACTTGAATGATTTTGATTTCTCCAGGTATGATTTAGTACATAAAGTTTTTAAGACAATGCGCAAGAGAGATGTGGTTGCTTGGAATACTATAGTTTCCTAGTATGTAAAGACGAAGAGATCTGTGGAAGCGATTAGGCATTTTAGAATAATGATGAAAATGGGGATTAAACCAAGTCCTGTTAGTTTTGTCAATGTTTTTCCTGCTCTCTCAAGCATTGATGACAATAAGATTGCAACTGTTCTCTATAGGATGCTTCTTAAATTTGGTAATGAATATTCAAGTGACTTGTTCGTTGTGAGTTCAACAATATCTATGTATGCTGAGCTTAGTTGCCTTGATCTTGCTGGAAAGGTTTTTTGACATTTGTTTGGAGAAGAATACAAAAGTTTGTAACACTATGATTGGTGCGTATCTACAGAATAACTTTTTCAGTGAAGGGATCAATCTATCTCTTCGAGCTTTGGAACTAAGGCCAACTGTTATTGATGATGTAACCTCTCTCAGTGTTAAAAGCGGTTTCACAGTTGCAGTGTTTGGCCTTGGGTCAACAGCTGCACACCTTTTTAATTAAGAACCAAACAGTATTATCAGTGAAAATACTGAATGCAATTATTGTCATGTACTTAAGGTGCGATTCTGTCCACATATCATCCAAAATTTTTAAGAAGAAGCTAGAAAGAGATATTGTCTCATGGAATACCATGATTTCTGGTTTCATACAAAATGGACTAGACGATGAAGGTTTGATGCTTGTCTATAAGATGCAAAAGCAAGGTGATTAAAATTGATTATGTGACAGTTACTTGTCTACTTTTTACAGCTTCTAATCTTGGAAATCAAGATATTGGAAAGCAAACTCATGCATACCTTGTTAGGCATGGCATAAGATTTAATGGAATGGGCAGCTATCTTTATAAATATGTATGCTAAATAACGTTTGATTATGACATCACTACGGGTTTTTGAGAAAAACTATATTGAAAATAGAGATCAAGCCATTTCGAATGCTATGATTGCTGGGTACACACAGAAAGGGCTAATTGAAGAAGCTTTTTCTACCTTAAGAGAGATGCTTGATCAAAATATGAGGCCTAATGCTATCACTTTAGCTTCTGTTCTTCCTACTTGTAATCCATTGGGAAGTATAGATTAGGGAAAGCAGCTTCATAGAGTCTCAATTCGTTGTTTATTGGATTAAAATATCTTTGTGAGAACTGCCCTTGTGGACGTACTCTAAATCAGGTGCAATCAATTATGCTAAAACTGTTTTCACTAAGGCTGTTGAGAGAAATTCTGCCACGTACACAACAATGAATTAGGTTATGGCCAACATGGGATGGGTGAGAGAGCCCTCTCTTTATTTTACTCAATGGAGAAATCTGACATCCAACTTGATGCAATTACCTTTGTTGCAATCTTATCAGCTTGTAGTTATGTTGGTTTGGTTGATGAAGTTTTCAAATATTTCAATCAATGAAAAGTCTTTAAGATTCAACCCTCAACTCAGCACTATTGTTATGTTACGAACATATTAGGGAGAGCTAGGAGAGTGATTGAAGCCTATGAATTTGTTAAACAACTGAGTGAAGAAGGGAATGTGGTAGAAATTTGGGGATCACATCATGGGGCTTGCAGACTTCATGGGCAAAATGAACTGGGAAGGATTGTTGCTGATAAGCTACTTGGAATGGATTCAGTAGACAGTTTGGTGGGTTATCGGGTTTTACTCTTCAATATGTATGCTAAGGAAGGAAACTGGGAAATAGTTGATAAATTGAGGAAAGGAATGAAGGAAAAAGGTTTGCGAAAAGAAGTTGGTTGTAGTTGGATTAATGTTGAAAGATGTGCGACGAAGTTTGTATTTAAACATTTCATTCATCCTCAATTTGATGAGATATATGAAATGTTGGAAAGGTTAGATATTGAGATAAAAGATTATGATCATAGTACTTGTCATGGGAATTTGTTTGACATGTTTTGATGTTACTTGGAATTATTAGTTGGCAAATAAGATTTGTCAAACCAAACACAGTTAGCTAGTGGCAAATGGCATTGCTCCGTTGCTAATTATCATTGGTGTTTCTGTTGTACTACAAATGAAAATCATGATTATTTGAAACGACAGAATCATTCAAATACTTGTCCAAACTAACAGTTTGCAAACCATGACTCATTATGGGGTTAGACTTATGAAGTATGTGGCTGATTTGTTTAAAGAATATGATTATGGGATGCTTCCCTAGAGTCTTATTTTCATGGTCCATGGTGTCCAATTCAAGTATGATGATAAAAAAATATTAGGTAAATATGTTGTGTTAGCCTTTGACACCTCAAAGAAAGGGGTTGAATTAGTGGGAAACTAAAAAATTTGGAGGAAAGGTAAGGTGTTTAGAGATTGGAAGAAGAGTATAAAGAAAGAACACACAAGGTTTATAGTGGTTCGAGTGTTAAGAAATCCTACATCCACTCCTCAATTCTTCACTATTAAGTGTTTCACTCAACTTAAAATGGGGTTTCCAAGCTTACACCAAAACTTGTACAATGTGTTTTGATGGCTCACACACAATCCCACAATTTGTGTTTTAAGGCACACATAAAACCTTACTCAAGTGTTTTACACTGACTTACACTTTAACCTATTATAAGAGTTTTGATAGCTAGACTAACTCTCAACCTAAATACAATGGTGTTTAATGCTTACACCCAATAATAATAACTCACAATCAAAGAATAAAAAGTTGTGAAGTAAATTTGCAAGAGTTTGGCTATAATTAATAAAATTCTCTTACATTCATGTCTGTTTGGTAGAGTATTTATAGGCAACATCGACCAAAGAGACGTTACTAACCAACTATGCCTAAATCTCCAAGGTAAGCTAGGAAGATTTTATATTAAATACCTGTTAGATTGATTTTGCCGGCATGACTGGCATTTCACAGTCATGAATTTTCAATTTACATTGGAAAGACTAAAATCACGGTAGAAAACCCCATTTTGTGTTTAAGGGCTAGTCGATGTGTCCTACTGCCATTGGTGCTCCATGAAATATAGTCGTTGTGTTTGACTAACCAACCAAAAGTAGCAGTCGCGATTGATATTCTTCTTGGGTACAACATGGACCTTGAATCCTTCTATTTGGTGAGGAGAAATCACTTTCCTAGGTCGCAGTAGCGATAGGTGCTTCACCCTTACGAATTTGATATCCCAATGGTTGTCTTGGACACTTGACATGTTATGGTTGTAAACTTGGGTTCTCTAATTTCAGCTATAAAATTCACAATCGTGATTCTGGATGCGAACACCACTGCGAATTTCTCTTTATGTTATTCAAGTCTCCTTTGATTGGATCGTGACTGCGATTTCCTTTGAGAATTCATCTTACCCAAGTTCATCCATTCTTATTGCAAGATTGCGGTCGCGGTCGCGATTTAGAAGATCCTGACCACGAACTTGGATGCCTTGCTCAATGCTAGAAATTTAGACTTCCATCTAACTTTCAATGAAAACCTAACTTAGAAACTGTAAAAACTACACTTAAACAAGACATTAGTACCTATCAATCTTTATTGTCAAGATCCAAAGCGGCCTTTGACTTAGGTTTGACTAACCTACCTCAACAATCTCTCCCTTTTTGATTTGGACAACTTAGATTGATTTTACTTAAGGAAAATGAATTGTATGAGTGTGAAGTTGAGATAGTCAACAATTAAAAAAAACTAGTTAATCAAATAAATTTGTCAAAGATTTATATTTTGAATTAGATCACTCCCATTGCTCCCCCTCAACTTGTTCTTCCCTTAATATATCATACACATTCTTTACTACTATTTCTCTCCCCCTTTGGTAAGATAAAAAAGAGAGGAAACTTAAATATTGAAGTAAAAGTGCATAGGTGACAAATATATGAAGCATAAATTGAGATAAAACAAACATATATAATAAACAAGTATATGAAATAAGTATAGAGCAATCATTCATGATAAATAGGCAAATGAAGTAACAATTGCAAAGAAAACAATACTTTTATTCATTGAAAACTGTGGGATCACATACTTACAAGAAAATTAAAAAGCAAAAGAAACAAAGGAAAACACTAAAAGCCTAAGAGAAAGCTAGAATATTGGGGAGCTATCATCATCTCCGGAGTCATCAATTTTTTCATCTGCACCTCCTACTTGAGCTTTATCACCTTCATCTACTTCTTGATCATCTTCTTTTTTAGGAGTGTCCTCCTAATCCTCAAAGTCATGGAGGTGGCAAGGAGTAACACCCACATTTTATTGAAGATCTACCAAATCACTATGAAGATGGGAGAGTAGAAGAAATCTTCTCTTGATCATTCTTATAACCTTCTCTAGTTTTTTATTGATTAAGAAGAAAGAGATTACAAAGGAATTTGTTTTGGGCTTAGATTAGAGAGATGGAATGGATTGAACACCCTCTTCTATGATTAGCCTTTCCCTTTTTGAAGCTTTAAAAGTTTCTATCTTCGTAGCCCCAAATGAACCCAAGGTGTATGCATAGGAATCAGGGTGAATGGCCTTGATATTTATAAGGTAGGGCAAGTCAAGAAAATTATGGGATAACAAGTACTTTTGGGTGAAGAATTTCTCATTTTCCTCATTAAGTGCACTCACATAACGATATATTGCAGTTACAAGAGAGGGTAGAAAAAATTGGTTTTTTGGCTTAGTACTCATGTGAATTAATTGATCTACAAGGTATCGGCCAATTTGGATAGGCTTATTCTTGGTTAAGCAGAAGAGAAAGGCTAGGCCCTTTGAGAGACTTTCTCGTTACCATCACCTCTTGCATTGACAGAGAAGGTGATGATACGATGAAGAAGCCAATTGGGAAGAGTTCGGATATATTTGGATAAGGAGGTTTTTGGGTCATGTTTGGTTTTGATAGAAATTTCAGACCAAAACTTTGAGTATATGATATCAAGTGTGGAGATGATGAATGAAATGTAATCCCCCACTTGAAGATTGAAGAGGTTGGAAAGTTGCTCAAAAGTAATAAAGAAAGGATCCCCAAAAGCCCTGAAAATCAACTCATACTGACCTGCTCACAATTTTGCTCTACGACTCAAGGTGACCGTGCATATGAATTCTCGCACTACTTCTTCGTAGCTAAGCTTGTCTCTAAAGATGAACTCATTCCATCCCAGATTAGAGAGGTAGCCATGGATTTCATCCTTGATACCAAGTGATTCAAGGAGAAAGGTTGAGGGAATCTTATTTGGTTGGATGATTTTGGAAGAATTGGAGTTGTAACGATCCTTTTCTTTCTTGGTGATCCTTTTCATCAGATGAAGGGTAAGCGGACTAGAGGGTTGGGCTATGCCCTTCCCTTTTTATGCTCTGGAAGCCTTCTTGGGAACCATTGGAGATGAAAGAAGATTTGAAGCTGGTTTAAGGTGTAATAATGAAGAGAGATGAATAGATTGTCTAAATGTGAGTTAGAACACTATTAAATAGGCAAAGAAAAGGGGTAAAAATGGTAACAAAGGGTCAAATTTGCATTTAATGAGGAGGTGCCATCGATTAGCAGTCAAATAATTAATGTTTGGCAGTTACTCAAATTCGCAATCACGAACTGCAAGTCGCGATCGCTAATTACAAAATATCGCTAATTACAAAATATCAGAGTCAACAGTCAAAAATTTTGAATTTTGAAAAAATTCGCGGTGGAGATTGAAAATAGCAACCATGAAATGATGGGTGACAGAACGATTGATAAGTACCTGTAAATCACATCCGTGAAAAATAAAGTAGCGACCACAAATTATCAGGCAAGAAAAGAAAACATGAAGAGATAAGATTTGACTTTATAAGTTGTGATCCACTTAATATATTAATGCTTAATTCATGTAAATTGGCATAGAGAAGCATAATTGTATAAAGAATTAAGACATCCAAACATCTATACTACGCATTCATCAAATATAACAAACAATCATTGAAAACAATACATAAAACAAGGAGCATTCTAAAAAATCCAACTTTCACTTTAAGGAGCTTCCATCAAGCATTCCCAACTCTTTCTTAATGAAGTACATCCTTTCTTCATTAAGAGGTTTAATGAAAATATCTGCAAGTTGATAATTAGTATTTATAAATTCTAATACTACATCATCATTTTGGGTATGATCTCCAAGAAAATGATGTCTAATATCAATGTGTTTACTCCTAGAGTGTTGGATGAGATTCTTTGAAAGATTTATTACACCAGTGTTGTCACATTTGATGGGAATGTGATCAATAACTTTGCTATAATCCTTTAATTATTATTTCATCCAAAGAACCTGAGTACAACAACAAACTGCGGCCACATATTATGCTTCGACAATAGACAAGGCAACCAAAACTTGCTTCTGATTAAAACAAGACACTAAGCATTCTCTTATAAATTGACAAGTTCCAGAAGTACTTTTTTTTATCTATAAGACTATTGGCATAATCCACATCCAAATATCCTATAAGGCTGGATGAATCTCTAGGATACCATAAACCTAAATGCAATGTGCCATATAAATATTTAAGAATCCTTTTTATAATATTAAAATGCAATTCTTTAGGGCAAGATTGAAATCTAGCACACATGCATACACTAAACATGACATCAGGTCTAGAAGCAGTAAGATAGAGCAGAGAACCAATCATACCTTGATATCTCTTCTCACCAATAGACTTACTCGATTCATCCTTATCTAGTTTAATGGTAACAATCATTGGTGTCTTTGCTACTTTACATCCTTCTATGCCAAATTTCTTGAGTATATCCTTTGTGTACTTAGCTTGGTTGATGAAATCCCTTCTTTGATTTGCTTTATTTGTAGGCCAAGAAAGAATTTGAGTTTTTCCATTATATTCATCTTAAATTTCTTAGTCATACACTTAGTAAAGTCCTTGCAAAGAGATTCATTAGTAGCACCAAATATAATATCATCAACATATATTTTCACAATGAGTATATCATGATTGTGCCTTTTAACAAACAACATTGTATTAACGTTCTCCTTTTCAAAATCATTTTGCAAAAGAAATGAACTAAACCATTCGTACTAAGGTCTTGGAGCTTGTTTCAACCCATATAAGGTTGTATTCAACTTAAAAACATGATTTGGAAAGAGATGAGATTCAAAACCAGGAGGTTGTTCAACTTAAACTTCCTCCTCAATGAGACCATTTAAAAATGCACTTTTAACATCCATTTGAAAAAGTTTGAAATTCATATGCCATACATATACTAAAAGAATCCTAATGGCCTCTAATCTTGCTACAGGGGCATAGGTTTCATCATAATCAATGTCTTCCTCTTTGTTGTACCCCTTAACAACCAAATCTAGCCTTGTTTCTAGTAGTGAAACCTTGTTCATCTAACTTATTCCTAAACACTACTTACATCTTACAATAGGGTTTCTTTAGGCCTAGGAATAAGTTTTCATACATTGTTTCTTTTAAATTGGTTGAGTTCCTTTTGCCTAACAATTACCAACTCTCATCATTAAAAGCCTCATCAATAGATTTTGACTCAAAATGAGAAACAAATGCAAGATTGTTATCTAAAGAATTGAATTGAGATCTAGTACTTACACCATTGGATGCATCACCAATGATTAGGTTCTTTGGGTGATGCTTGGAGAATCTCTAATCCTTGGAAAGATCTTGATTTGGGATTTCCACTTGTTGATGTTGAGGTTCCATGTTTTCTTTTGATGACTTGCCTTCATCGTGGTCATCAGTCATCTCTCTTGTGGTTGATTCCAACTCCAATTTTTCAAAGTCACAACATTTTTTGCTTTAAAAGAGGATTGATGTTGTTTTCCCATTTGGCATGGTCCACATGTCTTACCTTTAGAGAACTTTAGCTTATGAAGAATTTTCACTAGCTTTCCTTTTGATAAGCTTTATAGGAGCTCCATGCTAGCATGTCTAAGTCTTTTATGTCAAAATCAAGCTTCATTGCTAAGTTACATAAGTGTAACATCCTCAACCTAAATCATATGCATTTTAATTGTGTTATATTTGAAAATATGCACTGGATAAATGATTTTTTTTAGACATATGAATTGGAGAAACACAATGATGACACTTGCACCCTTACATTTGGAGCACTTAAACATATATGTAATGTTTGCATAGTTGCATGAAAAATTTTCTTATGTTGTGTGCATGTTATAGTATCATAAATAATGGTGTTTTAGAGCTTAATTAAAAGTATAAGGAGCATCTAGGGAGTAGGAGATGGATGAAAGTGCTTAAAGAGTGAAGAAGAGGGACTAAAAGAGGAAAAGTTAACTTTCAACCAATGAAAATGAAACACCATGATTTTATCTTGTTATCATAAGTTTACATATGACATTTAGGGTCAAATTATTGAGGAAAAACAGTGATTTATACCAGAAGAAAGAGAGAGCTAAGGAAGAAAGAAAGAAAGGAAGAAGAAGAAGAAGAAGAAGAAGAGGGAGAAGAGTGAGCTGCCTAAGGAAAGAGTCCTAAGGTTTTCTAATTTTAGGATAATAGGTAAGTTAATTTATCTTCTTCTCAACTGAAATTAACCTCTCATGACATGTTAATCATGCGTGGTTAGTGAGAATTATGGAGTAATTGAGGTAGAGCTCTTGGATGGAAGTTGTAATCCAAGAGAACAAGAGCTGATTCTGTTGGTTTTGATGTTAGAGCAGAATTTTGCACCCATGATTTCAAAACCCTAAAAGAGGAATTAGGGAAAGTTCAAAATATAAAAGTTGTATCTTTATGTCTTGTATAAATGCGTATGAAATAGTTTTGCTTGATTTTGTGTGTGTGAGGAGATATGACTCCTTTAGTAGGGCTGGGTCACATACAAACCAAGATGATCTCAGTCTTCTATTTTCTTATATTTTGATGGCCTTATATTCTGATTTTGATAAAGTGAAAAACATGAAACTTGTAACGTTATATCCCCTTTAAATAGCTGTAAATCAATTTTGATTGATTTGTTGTGTGTAAAGAGATATGATTCATTGATTGGGACTGACCCTGTACCGAGATGAAATCTCACATTTCTTTCAATTCTATTTTCCAAGAATTTGATGGCCATAGATTCAAAATTTGATAATGTCCCAAACTTGAAAGTTGTATATTTATGTCTGATCTACATGCCTACGAAATATTGTTGCCAATCCAGCATGGTTGTTGAGATATTGTCCCTTAATCATGATTCTTTGTCAACATGTTACAAACCTGCTCACCCTGAGATTTGACCCTTTGTTTTGGTGACTTTATAGACTGAATTAGACAATGAGTAAAACATGAAAAATGTTCCTTTATATGTTTTGTAACTGGTGGTAGATTATTATTACAACTAGATTGGTACAATTTGAGATACAACCAAGAATGTAAGACTTACTTAGACTAAGATGACATTGTAGTAAGGCAAAATTAAAAAATTCACCACATTTTTTGTGTCTGATATTAGCTTGAAATTTGAATAGGTTGTATCATTATGTGTCCAGTTTATTTGAAAAAAAAGAATCAAGTAATTTTGATGAGTATATCTGGAATTATTGTTGTGAGAGTATAGCAAGCTCAAGCTGCCATATAAGAAAAATATGCATAAATACTAGGTCCACTTACATTAATCATGCCATAGTTGCATAACAAGATGAAAATCTTACTTTATCATCATGAATTGATTTGGTGTATTGAAATAGGTCCTCGAGGCATTGAGGATAATAGTGGGAATAAGCCAGGACCGTCCACAGCTAAATAAGCTTGAAGGAAGAAGTAAGTAAATAGCTAATGGTACTATATGTATGATTGGTTAGATACCATGAACTTATACTCAATGGAATGAAATGTTGTTTAATGTGATGATATTATGGAATACATAGATGAAAGATTGTTATACTCTTGATTTATTTATTTTCATGAGATGTTGATAATATTTGATCCCCTGTGTGGCGATAATATTTGATAGCCTGTGTGCAGATAACATTTAATAGCCTATGTGGCCATAACATTTGATAGCCTGTGTGGCACTAATATTTGATAGCCTGTGTGGCAGTAACATTTGATAGCCTGTGTGGCAATAACATTTGATAGCCTGTGTGGCAATAATATTCGATAGCCTGTGTGGCAGTAACATTCGATAGCTTGTGTGATAATAATATTCGATAGCCTGTATGGCAATAATATTGGATAGTCTGTGTGGCAATAATATTGGATAGCCTGTGTGGCAATAATATTGGATAGCCTGTGTGGCAATAACATTTGATAGCCTATGTGGCAGTAACATTTGATAGCCTGTGTGGTAGTAACATTTGATAGTCTGTGTGGCAATAACATTTGATAGCTTATGTGGCGATGAGATCTATAGCTTGTGTGGCAATAATATTTGATAGCCTATGTGGTATTTAAGAGTAAAAACTCTTTATTTCATGCATGGATATGATGATGAGTGATTAATATTTAAATGTTTGTTATGTTAATTGAGATTGAAGTATCGTTATGCATTTACTTACTGAGTATGCAAGCTTACTCTTTTGCATTAAATTTTTTTTTTAGGAAAAGTAGACTAAAGATTGCATCCAGTATGCATTTCGAAGTTGTTGTCCAGTAGTGTAATAGAAGTTGGGCCAGTATGCAGTCAATTAGTATTTTAGTTTGTTTATCCACGCATGTTTTGTTGTAAATAGTTACTATATGGTGAATAAGAGACATAGTGAAAATTTTTTTTTAATAAGGTCTTTTAATGACAATGGATAGACTCAGAGAGAATTTTAATGATTATTAAATGGGATGTCACAATAAGACACTTGAAAGATTGGTTAGCCAAATTGTCTAAGTCAATTAGGTAGGTATTACCCTTCCTTTCACCCTTGAAGACTATCTTCTTATCCACTAAAGTGGTAACTCGACATTTTTAGGGTCAAAGGTGACTTGATTACCCTTATCACATAATTGACTTACACTAAGCAAATTATGTTGTAATCTATCTATAAGTAAAACATAGTCAATGAGAGAATAACTATTCTTATCAATAGTTTCAATACCAATTACCTTACCCTTAGCATTGTTTTCAAAAGTGACATTGCACCTTCCTTCTCTTTTATGGCCATGAATAGCTTATTGTTACCCGTCATGTGCTTTAAGCATCCACTATCCATATGCCAGTCATTCACTTCATTAGTGGTTGTCAAACAATCCTACATAACATAAATAAATCATTTTTATTTTGGTACCCAAGCATACTTGGGTCCTAAGGAGTTTGGCCTAAAAGAGTCCTCCAATTTGAGGTGAGTCTTCCTAATATAGCAATGAATGTTAATATGACCAAACTTTATGCAATAATGATATTGGAGTTTAGAATCGTGAGTCTTTCTCCTATACATCGCTTTGGCATGAGTAGGGGTATTTCTCATTCCATGATGATGTGAGTATGAGCATAAGCATGAATGGTAAGGTGTTAAAGTAAACTTTTTGTGTGTATTAGGGTGAACATGTTTCTTGGTGTAAATATATGCATGATTATCCTCTTTGGCATAGGCTTTGAGCCTTTATGTGCCTTCCATTTGCCCTTGGGAAATAGTGACTTAGTGTTTTAAGCATTTTTCCTTCCAATTACCTCAATACTAGATGTTTGAGGTGTTGAGACTCTAATGAAGGTTGTGAGAGGGGGAATTAGATGATGAGAAGGCTCCATTGAAGCCAAGACCATGTCTAACCAAAAGAGGTCTTTGAGATACAATTAATGTATCTAAAGCTTCTTTCCCTTTATGACACTTGGAAATGGAATTTCTAAGCTTGATTACTTCTCCTTTTAAGGTATCAATTTCCTTTCTTAAGGAATTTATAGAAGAAGATGATTTAGAGAGACTCCAACAGATTTCTTGAGTTCTTCATTAGAAGTCCTCAACTCACTTACAAGATTGTTTAAGGATTTAAATTCATCCTCTAGTTTGGAACATTTTTTCTTGTAAGATTTCATTTATGACTTGTATTTGTCACATACATCTCAAAGTGAGAGCTTCTAAGAGCTCATCACCTACATCATCTAATTCATCATAATCTTCATAAGAATGGGGTGAAGAGCTTACCTCATTTAAAGAGTCATCATCTGCCATAAGCATAAATTTGCAACTTCCTCCTCTTCATCCTCTTCACTTGAGCTGTCATCTTAAGTTGCTTTAAAGCTCTTCCTTTTTTTCTTGTCCCTTTTCTTCTTCTTCTTTAATTTGGGGCAGTTATACTTGATGTGGCCTTGTTTGCCACATTCATAGCATGTAACTTCACCCATTTTTTCCTTAAGATTTGGAGTTGTTTTCTTGAAGTTCCTTCTATCTTTCCTCTCCTTATCAATCCTTTGTTCTTTTTAAAAGCATGGCCAACTTTTCCTCTTCTTTATCACTATCTTCCTCACTTGAAACAACCTCTAATTCTTTTTCTTTGGATGGAGATTTGAGAGCCAAGGTCTTTTTTTATGCTTTGTCTGTTTTATCTTCTTACCTTTTCATTTTCTTCATCTCTTCATCCTTCTTTAAGGTTAGCTCATGAGTTAAAAGCTTGCCTATAAAAATATCAGTTTGCACCTTTCCAATCTCTGGATTTGACTCTTGGATGCTGTAAACTTTGGTACCAATTTTTTTAAGAGGTAAGGATTTAAGAATTTTTTAGTCTACCTCATGATTGGTGAGAATCCTTTCAAATTTTTTCATATTTGTGACAATCACAAGGAGCTTATTTGTCATGTCTGTGATGCTTTCATTTTCCTTCATTACCAACAGCTTATATTCGGTCACATACATCTCTAGCCTGCTAGACTTCACCAATGTAGTGCCTTCATGGTAGTTTTTCAAGGCCTTTCATATCTCATGAGCTGTGAGGCAATATTGGACCCTTCCTATTTCTTATCTTGATAGAGAACTAAGAAGGATTGTTATAGCCCTCTTGCTCCTTCCATTAGATCTCCTGTGAGCTTCGAGCCATTCTTCTCTTAGGATCAATTCTTTACTTCCATCAACCACCTTAGTAGGTGGTTTCCACTCTTTTGCTATGATGTCCCAAAGATCCACCACATTATTGTCCAAGTATATTTTTGTCATATACTTCCAATGAGTATAATCAGATCCATCAAAATATGACTTAAGATGGGTATGGATTCCTTCTTGTGCCATGATTTTTTCCCACACAATTAAGACTTGAAATGAGATTGGGCTCTGATGCCACTTGTTGGCCCTTGAGCACCAAGAATGGAGGGTTGAATTGGTGGAAAACTAAAAAATTTAGAGGGAAAGTAATGTGTTTAGAGATTGGAAGAAGAGTAGAAAGAAAGAACACACAATATTTATAGTGGTTTGGATGTTAACAAACCCTATGTCTACTCTCTAATTATGCCATATTGGGTGTTTCCCTTAACTTACAATAGTGTTTCCAAGCTCACACCAAACTTGTACAATGTGTTTTGATGGCTCACATACAACCCTACAATTTGTGTTCAAGGGTCACACAAAACCTCACTCGAGTGTTTTAGACATGCTCACACTTTAACCTATTACAAGAGTTTTGATAGCTAGGCTAACTCTCAACCCAAATACAATGGTGTTTAATGCTTACACCCAATAATAATAACTTACAATCAAAGAATAAGAAGTTATAAAGTAAATTTGCAAGAGTTTGACTATAATTAATGAAATTCTCTTGTATTCATGTCTATTTGGTGGAATATTTATAGGCAACATCTACCAAAGAGATGTTACTAACAATCTATGCCTAAATCTCTAAGGTAAGCTAGACAGATTTTGCATTAAATGTCTGTCATATTGATTTTGTGGCCATCACTAGCATTTTGCGGTTGTGAATTTTCAATTTACACTGGAAGACTGAAATTGCGGTAGAGAATCTTATTTCATGTCTAACGGCTAGTCCACGTGTCCAACTGTCATTGGTGCTCTAAGAAATATAGTCGTTGTGTTTGACTAACCAAACAAAGGTCATGGTCACGGTTGAGATTCTTTTTGGGCACAACATGGCCACGAATCTTTCGGTTTGGTGAGGAGAAATCACTCTCTTAGGTCACAGTCGCAACAAGTGCTTCGTCCTTGCAAATTTTGATATCTCAATGGTCGTCTTGGACACTTGGCATGTTATGATTGTAGACTAGGTTCTATCCTTTCAGCTACAAAATTTGCGTTCGCGACTCTGGACGCGAACACCAACGTGAATCTCTTTGTGTATTATTCAAGTCTTCCTCGACTAGATCGCGGCTGTGATTTTCTTAGCAAATTCATGTGGCCCAAGTTCATCCATCCTTGTTGCAAGGTTAAGGTCGCGATTTAAAGGATCCTGATCACGAATTTGGATATCTTACTCAATGCTAGAGATTTAAACTTTCATCCAACTTTCAATGTAAACCTAACTTAGAAACTACAAAAACAACACTTAAACAAGATATTGCCACCTATCAATCTTCATTGTCAAGATTAAAAGAGACCTTTGACTTAGATTTGACCAATCTAGTCCAATATGTTGTTTCAACTAACCTTTTAAAAAGTATCTTGTGGAACTGCTTATTCAATAGATAAACTCATATAAACTCAAAGTCTAGAAGATAAAACTCGAGAAAGTGGTAGGGGCCTCTCATTTGCATGTATATAAATATGCGAATCTGCTGCTTGGTTTTGTGTTTTTAAGGTGGATTAAATTTCACTCTGATTATAAAAACTTCCATTATCAAATATATGTAAACTTGAGTTCAGATATTATGGAAGGATATTCTGTCAGTTGCACCACTATATTTGTTAATCAATTGCGATGAAAGAATGCCACAGTTTTTGTTACCTGTCACTGATCTTATCCTCAACTCCATAGCAGTCATTTTTCCAATCAAGCAAAGAATTTAATATTATATAGTCATATTCAGCTACCCCTTTTACATGTCTGAATAAAAGTGTTGTATTGATAGGAGAATTTCATATTTGCAACTTTGTTCATATCTTCTTTTTCTTTGATAAAATTTATTCTCTTATCCACAAAATTTGGCTCTAACTACGGTACATATGATATGAAATGCACAATGGAAAGGCACCATGCACAACAATCCCTGGCCTTCTCCTTATCCCGGAGTAAAAGCTTTTGGGAAATCTGTTGTCCACTGCCTGCTGGGCCATTATGCTTCTACATCATATATCATTAAGATGGAAGGTATGAAAGGTAGAGGATGTCTGGGCATGAGTAATCCAGATCCTGCAGGTACTACTTCTATTATTATTCCTTTCTCCTGTAAGCAATTCTTTGCTTTTTTTTCTATGTACAATAAATTTTTTCTTGGAAGTTCCTTCTCTTAATTTTGTTCCACTACCCTTAACGTGCTTTTCCTTTTTTTAATCTGAGAAGGGTAATCCATGTTATAGAGCTCGAACAAACTCAGCTCAAGTAACCTTAATGTCAAATTGTTGGGGTGAGCAATATGGAATCTTTTCCTCCATTCGACCCAATTAAGGGCTGAAGTTTCAGAAATATCTAGGATTACTCAATCTTTTTTCACTACTTTCCCCCACATCATCTGAAGCCTTTTCCGCACTTTCTTTTCTTTTGGGATTGCAATATGCTAAACCTTTATAATAGTGCGTTTGCTTTATGATATACAGCTGCAAACCATTTTTCTATATATTCTCTCAACTTTTCTTCAAGGGGTGTCACTTACCTTTTTACCAATACATTTATTTCTTATCCAGTCATCGTAAGTATTTTTTGCATATCCATTTTAGCGATTTCATATTTACTACTATAATCGCATGTACATGTTTCTTCATTGTCCAGTAGTTGCTATCATACATCATAACTGGTTGAATGACAGTTCCATAGAACTTTCCCTTTACCTCTTGGTAGCAATCACGCAAGACTCGTGATATGATCCTGCGTTTGGGAGCATTTCATATTTACTACACCAATCATATGCACTTTTTTTTTTCACCGCCCAGTAGTTGCTACCATACATCATAATTAGTTGAATGACAATTCTATAGAACTTTCCCTTCAGCTTGGAAGAAATCACATAGGGCTCATGTGATATGATCTTGAGTTTGAGACCGACATACAGAGAGTGCCTTGCTCTTTTGTCTGCCTATTCTTTCCAATTGACAAAGAACAAGGTAAGAGCTTGCTCTGGAATTTGTCTTGAGCTTGAATACTGTCTAACCTTTCCATTCAAAATAACCAAGTGTACACAACATAAGAGAGACCAATAATTTAGGCCACAGCTAGCTAAGGATGTGAAACCATTACTCCTACATAACTAAGACCAGAAACAACTGATAAGAGACCCAAACTTCAGTAAGAATGCTGTTCAATGCATGTCCCAGTCTGCATAGTCAATGTATAACTGCGACCATCACTTGTCCAAGCAGAGTCTCGAATTTGAACCACAATTATTCTCCCTATTGAATGACCACACTTTTCCACTTCATCCTTTGTTTCAGTGTTATAGTTGACATCCTTCACACTTTCTCCATTGATTTATCATTTGGTATAATAGAGTCTAGGAATCTTAAGTTTGCGTACGTTCTTTACACCATTCGAGCTAGCTCCACTTTATTCGCTCCACCTTCAATCGCTAAGCAGTGCATATATGTTTTGTAGTTCCATTTAACTTAAGACTCTCAGGTGCTTCTCCATACATCTAGGTTCTTGTTAAAACCATATCAGGTTTTGTCTATTAAACTATGTCATCATCAACATCATACGCTTTGTAGTTGTGCTGTGTCATTATAATTATTAGTTTAACCCTAAAAATCCTTGTCCATGTGCTTTGTCTAATGTAGAAATTGAAAAGTAACAGGCGTAAAGCCAATCCTTAGTACAGTCCAATTGTAACAGGGAAATCTGTCTTGTCACTCTGACTAAGGAAAAGGTTTCTTGTCACCCTGACTATCTGAACACTAGTAGCAAATCTTTTATATGTATCCTCAACATCCTTGTCTATCTATTATCACCATGAAACCTCTCCTTGGATACTATCATATGCTATCTTAGATTGGCAAATATCAGCATCTTTTCTTGTCAATCAATTATTCTCACTTATATGCCCTTAACTTTTCTTTTCTCTTGATACTCTCATTATTCCTTGTGTCTCAATATCTTTTTGCATGTTCTCATCTTTCTCTTCATATTCTCACTACAGATCATAGAGTAAGGAAAATCCTCTTTGATGTGTTTTATTAACTCATCCATGATATCGGAAAAAAAATTGAAGGATTGGCTATTCCTTGGTGCAATCCGATTCTAATAGAAAATCATTGTTATCGATTTTTCTTCTGAACACTAGTGGCTATCCAATCAGCCCTCAGCAATATCCTATGAACTTATTGTAACCAAAGATTTATATTATCTTCCGATATCTTATTGGTTCACATGGTATTTTTTATAATGCATGCAAAACTTTTTTGTGCTCAGTTTCTTTTTTCTCCTTATAAAAGCCAAATAGCGAATGCACCCTGTGATACTTTTGGCAGCAATAAGTGAAATTCAAATTTTAAAAATTATACTTGTAAGCGAATGAATATTGTTTTATACAGTTGTCTGTAGATGATTAGAGTCTCATTATTAGGTTTCTGCTTTCACTCCCTCTCTCGAATTGATAACATGTTAAAGAACATCACTAGTTTTTCTTCCTCTTGTTGATTTCAATTCAGTGCAGAAATCTTTTCTAACCATTATCATAATAAGATCATTTGGGTAGGTTCTATTTTGAATTAAAGCAATTGTTTGCCCAAAACTCTAAGGAACATGCATGTCCATGTTTCCTAGTTCATTGCAATTGAATTCTTTTTGGTGAAGTGTCTATCTGTATTTTTTTGTTTCTTCTTCTTCAGTTGCTTGATGAAAAGTTGCACTTATATATATATATATATATATATATATATATATATATATATATATATATATATATATATATTTTTAGATTCTATCTTATATTTTTAAAATACAGAAAAATAATATTATTGAAAATAGATGATGTTTTAGTGTGGTT
>CATIWR010029353.1:0-12518 GCA_949677035.1 Omphalea diandra | reverse complement strand
TCTCTTCACACAAAAAAAATCTCTAGCTCAGACACAACACCACAAATATAAATCCAAAGAAAATCATATATATATATATATATATATATATATATATATATATATATATATATATATATATATATATATATATATATAATTTTATGATTATATATTAATTTAATACTTGTTTATGTTATACATTTAATTAAAAATATAGAAATAAAATATTGTAAATATATTATATATTTGTAAACTATAATATTACTTGATATAATTCTTTCAATAATTATAAAGTTATATTTTTATTAATTTTATGAATTCAAAATAAATAATTTTATGTTATACTATATTCCATAATATTTAAAAGGATAATTTATCTAAATAAAATGGATTAAAATAATTATAATAATGAAATTTTTTAAAAATTAAATTTAAGGCCAAGTTGGAACCAAACCAAAAAATAATCAAAGAGTACCGAAGAATTAGACCAAAACTGAACCAATGTTCGATTCAATCCGGTCCTGATCCTTCATTTTATTTAGTATGATCTCGATCTTTCAATTTTTGAAGGACCGGTCATTTGGTCCAGTTCCGAGGTTTTTCAAAACCACAGACTAAGACCGGAACTGATCACCTCTAGCCAGAGGATGGGCATTCTTGTCCCTTGTTTTTTTCCCTCTTTTTCCTCTGCCATGGTGTCAAGATCGAATCCTACCATTTAGCTGGATCATATGGACAAAAATGGTGATGGAAAGATCTCTTCATCAAAACCACATTGACCAAATTGTTTCTCTACCCATCTAACCCACCAAATTCTTCATCACAAAAAGCTTATGATCCAATTCCGAAGCAAGAAAACCCAACAACCAAAAAGTAAATTAAAGAAAGTAAGAGAAGTGAAAGGTGATAATATATATATATATATATATATATATATATATATATATATATATATATATATATATATATATATATATATATATATATATATATATGTGTGTGTGTGTGTGTGTGTGTGTGTGTTAGATGGGTTCTCTTTGATGGGAAAAGCTTCTCTTGAATGGTTTGGGGAGAGAATTAGATGAGTTATTGATGGATTTTAACATTTGGATTTTGGTTTTATTTTTTGAAAATATAAAATTAGTTTAAGGAAGATGAATGTGTCTGTGTGAAGTGTTGTTGCAAAGGTAACTTGGGTGTACAGTAGTAGAATTGTTGTTGGGTGAGTTGTGGAAGATAAAGGGTATTTTTAGAATTTTAAAAAATAAAATTTAATTTATTGATTTTTTTGACTTTGACTAACAAAAATTATGTTAAAAAATAGACGAAATGATAAAATAGTTTAACGAAATCAAAAGTAGAAGACATTTTAGTATAATTTTTAAAAATAAAAAACTAAATAATATGATACGACAAAACCCAAGAGTCAGTGTATTTAATCAAAAAAAAAGTTAGCACTTCAATAGGAAAGAAGTCGAAATTATCAATGGCTCCCAACATGTTTCATATTTATATATGGCCAAGAAACTTAGTGTTTTGCTACAAAATTATTTGTTACAATACTTATTAATTTTATCATTATAGATATATCGTGATAAAATTGATTTGTTACTATGTTCATCTAAATAATTTCATCTCAATATGTATATTATAACAATTTATATTTTGTCACAATAGTATATAATTTTTATAAAGATATATTTATCAAAATAAAATATATTTATACTGATAAAATTCTTTTTATGGAAAATAAATTTATTACAAAATCCATAACCATTAGGGTAATAAAACCCTTTTTATGGCAAATAAATTTATCACAAAATCTATAACCATTATGGTAATAAAACTCTTTTTATGGTAAATAAATTTGTCACAAAATCTAAAAATATTTTAACATAATATATTTAATCATACCTCTAACTTATGACTTGACCTTATAGTTTGTACTCAAATTGATAGTTGATATGGTTTTAGGTGTTAGCCTACTATGATGTTCAAACGGTGTTGATCAAGATATTTCCAATGGTCACCTATCTTTGAAGTTTTTCATAGTTTTTCTAAATACAAATTAATTATAATATTATCAGCTTTAACTCATTTAATTTCATTATATTGTAGTCCTTAGAGTTCTCATTAACTCTCACATGATCAATAATTATTATTTAAAATAAAACTATTAAAGAAGACATAAGTAATAAAATAAAAAAAAATATGAAACATTAAGTTATTTTATTCAAACACAAAATAATTACAATTTATTTAATTACAAATTCAAAGATGAAATATAATATTCATCAATTTACAACTTAAGGTCTAATAAAATTCAAAATATCACCTTTAAATAGTAAGAATATCAATAATTTATTTATTTATCAAAACAATTAATTTAGTATTAAAATTATTAGATATATATGACATTATTATTTGTCATTTCTATGAATATACAAAATTTTTTGTTCATAAAATTCATTTTATATACTTAATTTGTGTTTTAATTTTAATATTAAATATTATAAAAAATAAAATTGATATATCAAAATTTAACATGCATATATACTTCTCATTTATTGTGAGAAGTTATTTTGAAATAAAAATTATTTATTGAAATAAAATATTTTTATAATAATATCTTAATAAAAAAATATGGTGACAAAAGTATTATTATGCCAAAATTATTTTCTCATTATATATAATTTTTATTTGGAGCTAAAATTTTAATTAAAATATTTTTTACATTAAAACCTAATACCTTTCTATTTTTATATATTATGACAAAATATTTTATCACAACAAATAATTATTTATTATGATAAAATAATTTTGTACTAATTTATTGACTAATTAAATATAGTGATGAAAAAACTATTATGATAAAAATCAATTTCTCATTACTTATAATTTCATAGACGCCAAAAAATTGGTATAATAATTTTGTGATAAAATATTGTGATGAAATTTTTTTCTATCATTATATTTCCATTATGTTTATATATTATGACAAAATATTTATCAAATTTTTATTTGTCATAAATTAATCAATTTTCATGAGAATTGTGATAAAGTTTTATTTTGTTATAATAGGACCACACATATTATGATAATATTAATTTTATCATAAAAAATTATGTCATTCAGGTGAAACTGTCACTACAAGGCGCACACCCATTACATATTTTTTTCTGTTTTTCTTTAACCAGCAATGAGATAAATAAAATTAAATTTCATTGAATCCAAAATTCTAAGCAATCTTTCCTATTTCAGTTATTTAAATATTTTCCCAACACATTCTATTAAACATTAAAAATTTTTTTGAATAAATTCCAGATATCTAATCGCATGTTGATTAATATAACCTTCGAATATTTAATTATCCATTGAAATTTTCATATTTGCATAGTAGAGTAGCCGAATACATTTAAATTAAATTAGAGTTGAATTGAATCCTGTTATTTCAAGTTTCGGATTAGAATATTGAGTTAAAATAAAAGAAAAGGTTCATATTAAATTTAATTTATTTTTTTAAAATTTATTTTAATTTTAAATAAATTTGAATTATTTTAAAATAATTTAAATAAGATCAATCAAATTAATTTATAAGTCGGGTTAAAGTCGAGCGGAATTTGAGCCTTTATTTTTAAAAAATATGTATTTATCAATTGCAATATATTTACAAATTCTGTTTAATTATAATAAATTTCTTTGCATAACATGAAATGAAATTCTCAAAATACCATAAAAAAATAATCATATTTTAAATCTTAACATACAATATTCATTAGAAATTCAAGTGCCTACTGTCTGTTGAAATTCGTGCATTAGCTAATTTTAATTTCCTGAGTTTAGAACAATATTGACTGTTCATATGCAAAATCACTTCAATATGTAAGGCCACCGTTAGTTTAATAATTAAAGATTTGCAGATTATTAGAGATAAAAAATCATACATTAAATAAATTATAGCTTAATTTGATATTAAAAATTAATTTTGAAATTAGATATAACATGTTTGCACATGTTATTAGGATCTATTTATGAAATTTCATTCATAACTCCATCTTTAATGTACATGTTCGCATTTTATATTTTTTGCTATATTATTTATCGTGTCTAATATTCCATTATTTCTTTGCTTTTTATTTATTGACATAGGTTTTTTTTAGTATTAAAGGAAGAAATTATATTTTCAAATTATGATATTCATTCTTAAATAGTCTAACCTTATTATTAAATTTATTGATAAAAATTAATATATATGCAAATGTGCTATTCTGATAATGTTCATGCAGTAGTAGTAGTAATAATAATAATAAAACTCAACACATCTCATAAAATAATAAGACTTAAAATCTCCAAAAATTTTAATTGGATCTCTCATGAATAATTAAGAACAAGTTCTGCAAATAAATCTTTATAGCGAAAATGAAAAAAAAAAAAGTTTAAGCCTGCAATTTTAGTACGGTGCTCTCTTATGGGAAAAATTCTGATTTCGAATTTGTAATTGTTCTCATTCAACTGAAAAGTAAATCATGCTACAAACTTGAAAAATTATGCAAAGTAATCGAAATTAAATTTATAATTATTAATTAAACATATATATTTTTTCATTAAACTTCAAAGTTTAATAAAAAAAATATATTACATATGATTGGTATAAATATATATCACGTAATAATATAGGCAAAAGATAAAGATGCATGTAGCTCAATGTGGTGTTGGCTCAATGGTTAAGTTGGCTAAGTCTCTTCTTTTGACAAGATTCAAAATTTGAAATCCCGAAGCCCTGCTCATTAGAAAGGTTTTACTGAAAATAATTTTTTAGCCCGAACTAATTAATCTCACGTGCAGCAATACCCAACTCAAGTGAAAAAAAGATAAACATTAAACTTGGTATCATAATGGTTTTTTTTTTCTTTTGACATATTAGAATTTTTTTTCAAAACAAGAAATTTTTTTTAGGAAAAAAAATGGTTAGTAATTCAATCTTCATAAACATTATTAAATTACTATTTGTTAAAATAAAATTGAAATTGTTTGGATATAATGAATACAATAACAAATACAAGAAAATAGAGAAAATACAAAATTACATAGTTCCACGTAAGTTCATATCTACAGTGAATGGAAACTAAATTTACTAATAAATTAAAAAATACAAAATTAGAATGGAGATAGTTACTCAAACTCTTAAACCCAAGTAATCCAATACACTCAGCTCTCTCACAATATTAACAAACAACCAAGCCAAATAAATTTTAGAACAAAAGGCTTGCTGTTAGAGATGACAATTTTTTTATTCAATTTGAAAATTTGATCTGAATTCGTTCAAAAAAAGCGATTTGAATTTAGATAAATTTAAAATGACTCAATCTAAAATGAATAAATTTTTTTTTTAAATCTGATCAAATTTGGGTCAACTCGATGGATCGAGTTGAGATTAACTCGAATGAGTCAACTAGTATTTGATCCAATTGACCCTGATAATAACATAAAAAAATATATTTATTTTTAAATATATAAAAATATAATAATTAAAGTAACAAGAAAGAAATTTATTTTTTCAAATGATTAGATTATTTAATTAAATTTAAATTTAACTTTAATTTTATTTTATTTAAAATATTATAATATTTATATTTTTAATAAAATTACTTTTAATTTTATTGTACTTTTATGTGTCTAAATTTTAATTTATTATCTATTATAATTATTTTGTAATAGTAAAAATTATTTATTGTGATAAAATAATATTATCATAATTTCTTAAATGATTTAATATAGTGAAAATATTATTTTAACAAAATTATTTTTTTATATATAATTTGGACATTAAAAATTTAGCGTCAAGATATTATGATAAAATATCATAAGAAAAAAGTTTATGTCATACTTTATCTTGTATGCTCATTTAGTATGATAAAATTTTTGACATAACAATTTTTTTCACAAGTTTACTTATTTTTTAATAATTGTGATAAATTTAAATTTATTACAATTAAATTATATATTAAGATAAAATTAATTTTATCGCAATATATAAAGTTTTTTAGAGTGAGTTATTTGACGTCATTGTATAATGCATACTTGTTTATGAATTAATTTAAGTTATAATATGTGATTTTCATTATATATAGTCATTTAATTAAAAAATAAATTATATTTAATTTATCAAATATTTAAATAAAAATAAAAATTTTAATCAAGTCCTGTGTAAGATCTATCTCATTAAAAATAAATTTTCTTAACAAATTATAAAAAAATATCTTACAAATGATGAAAATCTAAATGAATATTTAAAAATTTTAAAAAATTGAATAACAAATGACTGAATTCAATCTGAAATATTATTTTTAAGAGTAATCTAAAGTTCTAGCACTATCCATTTGCAGCCTCAACTTACTGTCAAGAAAAAGTATAGTGCCTAAACTGTTGAAAAATCTCAAGCCGAAAATCAAAGCATAAACCCCTATATTTAGTATTTGAGTCATAGGCTAGGTCGTTATTGCTAGCCTGTCCAACATTAAGCCTAATTTGGATGTGGCTAATCCTAATTCAATATGAGAAGAAAAATTTGATCGTTCATTATAGAAAATAGCATAATGGACTTTAGCAATATGATTGTATCTAATAAATTTAAGGCACTTCAACAGATCTTCATGTTACTTGATTTTACTTGATCTTTGATTGTACCAAAGTTAATGAATTTTACTTCACTTTCTCCACTAGTTTCTAAGGCATAAGTCAAATACAATAAATACTAATCAAGTTTAGGCAATACTTGAATTTACTCATTACACTTGGATGATATTTCGCATTTTGCATGGTTTGAAATTGATATTAAATTCTTTAAAAATGCGGAGATGAAATTGTATATACAAATTAAGACAATAAAATATAACTAAAAATAAAAAGAAAGTAATAAATAATAATACCGTATAATAAACTTTATCTCTTCTCAATTTCAGAGTTATAAAATTTATATTTTATTTAATAATTTATAAAATATCAAATATAATAAATAATTCATTTTGTATATTTTGATATTTGCAATTATTATCTTAAAGATTTAAAACAAAAATTATGAAAATTAATCTTTTATTTATTATTAAAATATTTTTCTTTTCTTTTATTACTTCTTAAGGGACAAGAAAATGATAATAAAAATATGTCTAATAAATTATCATTTCAAATGTTGCAGTTTTACTAAATTCATACAAATTTTATTTATAATTATAATTGCTAAAATTTAAAAAAATTCTTTGTTTTCTATAAATTCAAAGAAAATAAATAAATCAATTAAATTTTATTTAATTGTTTAAAATAAAATAAAATATTTAACGACTAATGATTACCTCATTAATGACAATTAATCTAGATTTACTATGAACTCTGAGTATTCATATATAGAACAAGCATACATTTTTTTAAATGTAATTATATTTATAAAAATTAATGCACTAATAAATTACTTAAATATGTCAATAAATCAATGAATCAATGATTAATTAATATATAAAATGTTACAAATCAATGAATAAATCAACTCTTAAGGATAACTTGTCATGTGGCTTAAACAAAACTAAACTCAACGAATTAATGCACTAAGAAATTATTTAAATAAAAAATATATCAATAAATCAATGATTAATTATATTTGATATTAAGACATCAAAAGATAAGAATAACTTAAATATGATAAAGATAAAATGTAATAAATATTTTTATAGATGAATATTAATTATTAATCAGATAAATGATCATAATAATAAATAGTTAAATTATACGGTTCTATAATAGTCCTCTAAAATGACATAATAGGAGATTCCAAAAAGCACATATAATGAACCAATTTATTAATTTTCATCACAATAAAAGCGTTCTTCATAACCTTCATAAAACTATTTTCACCAATAAATTTATGACCCATGATTTTCAAAGCACTTAAAGAGAGTTTTTCTTTGTATTTGGAACATATCGCACCTTTATTATTGTTTTGACTATGCCGTCTTGTATTCTCATTTTAATTGTATCAATACTAACAATCCAACAATCTTGCAAGGAGTATCATTGCCCATTAACACAACTTCCACAAGCAGGTTCGTAAATGGAAAACCAATCTTTGTTAAGATAAATATGGTGTGAGCAAGCAGAATCTAAATGCCATATTTTTTGTGTGGATTCACCTTCGATCATGAAGAGAATATTACACTCTGTCTCATCTTCTATAATATTCACCTTTTAGGACTGATCATTTTTTTTTTTTTTTATGATTTTAACTTATAACAACCAGGTTTAATGTGCTCCATTTTCTTATAATGATTGCAAATCAAATTTTTGTATCTAGAATTGCATCCATTGTTGATATTGAAATTGCTTCAGTCTTTTACTAAATTGTCATTTCTAGAAAAAAATTCTTTATCCATAATTTTTTAAAAATAAAACTACTTTAAGGTCAAAATAACGTTATTGAAATTACAGTATTTATAAAGTGCTTATAAAAAGAAAGTAACGAACAAAACAACATATAAGAACAAAATAAAATCTATCAATATGAGATTTCAGAGATGTTTCTTCTGTCAAAGTAAGTTTGTGTATACGATGATTTGCAACCCACTAAATCATGAGGTTTTAAATCATATATAATGACACCAGATTAACCCATAAATCTGTAGTATTCTTCTCACTAATAACTCCACATAATCTCATCTGACAAATATAACTGAATGGATAGACAATACTTTTTTTCCTGTCTTTCTCTTACTTATGTTTATGTTTATTATATAATCTCATTTGAGTAATTTCTCCTTGCCCAATAAAGTGTATGCAACCAATTTTATGTTAAAATTATGCATATCTTAACTTGTCACAAAACAAAACGAATACTATAGTCATACTTCTCAGTTTCAGATTTTGTCGTTGCTATAACAAAAGACTAAATTTTTTTTTTATCTTCAACTTCAGTTAGTTCATATCTAATGTAAAATATCTGGGTTTAAAGAACTGATTTGTTTTTATTTAATGTTGATTTAAATAAAAAAAATATTCTCAATGAGATAGATTGGCAGTAAACATTTGATATTTTTATTATAATATAACCAGTCCAATAAATTTAAGGTGCACTTGAATGCTGTTAATATAGACAGTCAATTATTAGGTTATGACCTATGAATATAATAGTAAGATGTCTATTCAAATAGTTCTTTTTCACTTTTGAGAAGGCTACTTTAAGGTAAAAATTAAAGACAAAAATCTTTTTGTCTTCAAATTTTGTTGATTTGTTTAAAACATCCTTTCCTGATCCGCATATCATAATATAGAATATCTAAGTTTAAAGAATTGATTTTCTTTTTTGATATTGATTTAAATAAAAAAAATGAATTCCCAATGAGATATTTTGAGAGTAAATGTTTGATATTTCTATTATAAATATAATTGGTCCTATAAATTCAAGGTACACATTAAGGTTATTAATATAGACAGCCAATTATTAAGCGACGACCTATCTTTTGAGAAAGCAGTACTTTAAGACAAAAAAATAAAGACATAAAAAATTAAGTTGGTTGATGTTTGTTTAAAAAAAAATTTTTTATGCACTTTTGTACCTAATGTAAAATATTTAAATTTAAAGAATTGATTTTTTTATTTATATTGATTTTAAATTAAATTATTCTCAAAGAGAAATTTTGACAATGAATGTTTGATATTTCTATTATGAGTATGTTTAAAATAACTGTTAGATATAGTTAATAGCGTATAGTATAATGATTAGATATTAAGTATTTAATAAATTATGTTTAGTAATTAATATTGATTTATAAAATGGCTAACAATGATAAATTATTAATATTTTATATATTAAATTAAATAAATTAAAATTAAAATCTAATCTCAACTCAACTAGCCTTAATTTCTAATTATTTAGAATCGGCTATATAGATTTATTTGTTCCACACAAAAATATAATAAAATAATATATTTCTCACCTATGTTCATAAAGTATAATTTCAAAACTTAGAATAATATTACAATTATCACTTGGCATTTATGAAATGTTAATAATCATTTTTTTTGTTAATGTTAACCAAATCTATATATCAATATATTTTTATAATTAAAATATCCTATGTAAATTTTTTTATACAACTTATATATAATAATTTAAAATAAATTATTTTTATATAAATAATTAGAATATTATAATTCATAGTTGGTAGTTAGATAATAAAACCTAAGAATAATAATGAAATAAAGATACTTTTAATTTTTTGTATTACTGAAATGATTCAAACAAAATTATAAATAGGACTTATTAAAAATTACAGTTAATTAGAATTATATCCACTCATAAGTGTTGTTTTATATGATTTATCAAATATTTATTATTAGTTGTTAGATAAGAAATCTCTATCAGTAACATTTATCAATTGTATAAACACTCTTTGTAAGATATTAAATCTAAATCATTTAAATAAAAATGAGAAAATTAATAAAAACGGAGAAATCATCCCTATTTTATTGTGTAACTCATCTAACAGAAAAAAAAAAAAAAAATTACTATGAAAACAAAATAACATTGATGTAGAGAGGCTGTCAAGTTTAATAGGTACATTTGAATTTTTTTTTTAAATGAGTATATAATTTTTACATTTTTCATCATTTTCCTTACTTATTTTAATCATTTTTATATTCAATTTATTTTTTGTAATGATATCAAATCGAAGTTGATAATATAAATACATTTTTGTAATAATTATATTTTATTAAATGATTTTGACAATTATTTTTTAGTTGTTTAATATTAATAATAATTATATTTATTTTCATTCATATTTTATATTTTCTTCATTCATTTTCTATAATTATATAAAAAATATCTCTTTGAACATATTACAAAGTGCAACATTATTATTTACCTAGACCTAAACACATGTGCACTCTTCCAAAGCAAAAGTTAAGGGAGGACCACACCAACATCAATGTTCTAATCCAACTGGTTCCATTAATTGAATTCATAAAATTGATTGAATTAATTTTTAATATTATTTTTATATTTTAAATATATTTATATATTTTAATATTTTTTATTTTAAAAGTTATTTTAATAATATCTTTTAGATTTCATATATAATTAGACTAAATAGATAAATCAATAGAATCAATCGAATCGATAACTAATGAAATGATGAATTCGATTTTAAAACCAAAACATGTCATGTAATTACCTATTACATCCACTCATATTACCTATTCAATAAAGATATAATAAAGCCATTTTTCTATATATATTATATATAATGATAAGAACGAGAGTATAATGGTAGAAAACGAGAGAACAAGGAGAAGTAGGATTGATAAATCTCATGAGAAATTAGCTTAAATTGTTATTTTATCACACGCAAGCAACTCTCCTCGATTTCTACCGCCTCTATAAACTTGGTTATCGTCCTTTTCTTTCACTTCCTCACACCTTCTCTCTCTCTCTCTCTCTGTCTCTCGCTCCCCCACCCCGCATTTCTCCTATACTTCGTAAATCTTGAGCATCCATGGCTGTTTATGGTTCTTTCTTTGTATCAAACCAATCCCTCTCTCCATTCTTGAAATCTCCAGAACCAAAGCTCAGCTACAGGAAACAGGTATACGACGATATTGATCTTGTTAGCCATCTTATAAAGATTCATGATCATTTCTTGTTGATTCTTTATAGTTTTGGTGATGTGGGTTTTGGTTTCTTGATGTTGTTTAATGGTTTCTGATCATGTGTTTCAGCTCTGTTTACTAGCATTAGCTCGCCAACCTGAACATGATGATCAAGGAAAGAAAATGATGATAAGGAAAGAGAAAGATGGCTGGAAGATTGATTTCTCAGGAGAGAAACCAGCTACTCCATTGCTAGACACAATCAATTATCCAGTTCACATGAAGAACCTGTCCATACAGGTATCCTAACCAAATCAAATAGTAATATAAAAGGACAGAAAGTGATGATTGGTGATTTTATTATACATATATAATTTGTTGTACCGGATTTTTATTTCACCATACATGGCTGGACTGTTTTGGTTTTTACTATATTCTCCTGCCTTCTCTCTAATGTAGGAATCTTTATTAAAATTGCTAATTTTATTGGTTGTTTGGACAACTTTCAGGATCTTGAGCAACTAGCAGCAGAGCTAAGAGCAGATATTGTATATACTGTGGCAAAGACAGGAGGGCATTTGAGTTCAAGCTTAGGAGTTGTCGAGCTATCAGTGGCTCTGCATCACGTGTTTAACACTCCTGAAGATAGAATCATATGGGATGTAGGTCATCAGGTGGGGTGATCTGAGTTCCAAACAGGACAAAGAAAAAAAAAAATGAAGGCACAATGGCTTGTTTAATTGTCTTTACCGTATGATTGAGACTTGTGAACATGGTCTGAATTTTGCAGGCATACCCACATAAAATTCTAACAGGAAGAAGGTCTAGGATGCACACCATTAGGAAAACTTCAGGGCTTGCAGGATTCCCTAAAAGAGAAGAGAGTGCTTATGATGCTTTTG